>CAJDYZ010005352.1:13295-23749 GCA_903986555.1 Heterotrigona itama
AGGAACAAGAGGAATAGGGCGAAGAGGACGCGAGAGGAAGAAAAGAAACGACGGGGAGGGGGACGGGAAGAGGGGAAGGGGGAGAGGAGGAAGAAAGAAAGGGAATTCTGGAAAAGGATGCACTTTGCAGCGGCAACGGAGTATAAGCGGGTTCCATTTTGTCCTGGGGGTCCTTAGGCGCCTCCGCGCTACACGACTAACACATCGACGTGCTCACGACGTGCACACATTCATTAGGAACGGTCACGCATGCACGCTAGCGTGGCACACACCACCGTATACTTTTCCTCTCCCCTTTTCCTCCTCCCTTTTCCCTCGTCTCTCTCAGTTCTTTTGGGCGGCCGCGTATGGCTCTCTCCGTTTCTCCAGCCTGTTCTACGTGTGGACCTCGAGGGTTCGTCGGAAGGGATGCTGCGACGGTGCGCAGGCGCAACTCGCGAGATATTGATAAAAATACGCGAAGGTTCGTCCCCACCCTCACACACCCTCGTGAAGCCAGCCCCATCGGAGGGAACTAAGGAGATATTCTGACGTCGAGGGCCACCCCTTCTCTGCGACGTTTTTTCCTCGAGCCCTGCATCCACCACATTAACATAATTATTAATATTTTTCCTATTCACGTATTCCCTTTTTTTTTTCTACGTCCCTTGCGCGTCCTTTTTTAACACATTGCCGTCATCCGTTTTGAAGTTCTTAGGACGATTGAGGGAATATTAATTTTTGTTTCTTTTTGCACTGTTAATAAGGTTGCTGTCTTCATGTGGAATACGGAGTCTTCTGCTTTGATTACGTAATTTGAGGTTCTGTTGTAATATTTCATTTGCTTTTTGTTATAGTTCCTGTGGTTTTTTAATAATGTACGATTAAAATTGTACTGGAATGTACTCAAATTTTACTGGAATATTTAATTTTTTTAACATTATGTAGTAAAAATAATAGCTTTTCAACGATGATATAGTACTTCGTCCCTCCTTACGATATTATCCATATTGCGTAGCTTGCCCACTAACCACCCTTATTTCCAAATTTACGGTTTCTTGATTTACATATTTATGAGGAGAATTTCCATTGACCGAAAATGTCAAGCGACCTACATTAAATTTATCGATTAAGAATGAACCTCCCGGTAGGAAGAGAACCGAGTCTTTCGAACGAGAGAAAGTTAAACGATTAAAAAATGCAGATAAAGGGAGAAATATACGGATGGATGTATTTATACAACCCCGTTTAGAAGTTTTAGGACAAGTACTATATTTGTTTCAGAATTGGAAAAGTTAAAATTCAATAAAGAATTTGTAAAATGTTAGTATATCAGCAATGATATTGTAAAACACAAGTAGTTGAAAAATGTTATTAATTACGGTAAATATTAAAAATAAAAATTCATAAAATTAGTGCAACATCTATTTTATAATTAGAAAAATTAAACAATCCTTTATACGGCAAGGAATCTGCAAAGATCTTTTAACTATTATAGTAAAATTTTACGGTACTCCGCAGAACAAAGAATCTGTGAATAACATATCAATAATTATATTAAAAAATTTGCAATTTAAAAATTAAAGAAAAAATTGTGATTTAGAAATTCTATTATCATAATATGATACAATAAATACTGAATATTACGAAAGATAGAAAGTGTCCTAAAACTTTTGAGAGGAAATGTATGTGCACGCTTTTCCACCCAGGGGCAATCGAAGCAGCTATCACCTCTCCTTGATTTTTTACTAAGATTTTAAGAAGTATTTTCCTTGTATTTCCCTAGCTCTATCGTGGCGGAACACTCACAGGCCAAGCGGAAACAATGAGATCGCTGCGGGCCTCGCAATTAAAACGTTCTGGTTCAAGTGTTTCCCTTTGAGGATGCCAGGGCATCCCGAAGGAGGGCCAAAGGGGGTGGGAAGGTCAGAGAAGAAGGTCGATCAAAGGGGATTATTTCATTAAATCGACTAATCATTCGCATGGCCTACTGGAACAGAGGATTCTCGATGAGTAGGCGATGAAGGAACGTTTAAAAGCCGAAGATCGATCCTAAATACGCCATCATCCAATTTAAAATAATTCATTATACGAGAATGATATAAGCTATAGAACATTTTTATAATTACATCGGTATTTTAGTTTTAATTTTTCGCTAGGTTAGGAAGGAATACTTATAAAGCTAAACATTCTTTTTCAAAATTTCAGGGTAATTACCTTTTTCTAAAAAAGCAAATTTGACTATAATGAAACATTGCTCCCTTAATTTTCATTATTAATCCCATTTGATAATTGAATTTTATTCATTGTTTACATTACAATATAGACTCATATGTCGTGACATCTTGTTGAAAGATCTACAATTTCGAATCTCGTGCTTAAAAATTTCATGCTTCACAAATAAACCTGTTTCCCTAAATTAGATTGATTCTTCAAAATTCGAATCAATATCCTAGTGTGATAGTGGTTTACAGAAACTCTGAGTATCGAAGCGCGAGTATCGAACTTTAAGTGAAACTGGTCTAATCCTCGATCCAGCGAGGCAAAAGGGTGAGGAGGATGACGACGAGGTCAGAGGCACGGGGATGTTCCGACGAAATTATATTTTTTGTCGTCAAGACACGTTCTCAGCGTCCAGGACGCTCGCATCCCGAGGGTATTTAAAGACTCTTCGTTCTTCGTTCGCGAGGCAGCGCGCAGGGCGGAGGGACGGAGTCAGGGCGGCTCCTAAAGGCAGTAATCCTTCGGGCTCTCACGCACGAGTATTAGTCCCGTCTATAAGATGAACACATCGAAAGTGGAGCCGCGGTTCTGCACGTACGTATACACCGAGAACACGGATGTTTGGCTACGAGTGCACACGCGCACACGCGGGAGAAACCGAAAACCGCGATCAAGTAGGATTACTCTGGAGCAATATGCTCCCTCTCTTTTCCTCTTTGCTTTTTCACCCTCCTGCTTCGTTGTCGAAGACGCTACCCCCGAGTGGACACACGTGTGGCCAACACGGAATATACACAAGCAATCCTCTATCTCTCGATGCCCGTTCTCTGGAGAAGCAATGAGAGTTTGCCTGGTATTCTTACTCGCCCTATCGTTACCTTGTTTCTCGTTAAATGTTCGACGTAAAGCATTAGTCGTCGATAGGCCAACTTCATTCAGAGTTCTTTGTCTTATGTTTTGGACTCTCCTATCGTCATCGATAGATATGTTTTTAGTATCCATTAAATTTTATTCTTTTGATAATGTGGAAATTTTCTGAGACGTTAATGAGGAGACTTTGTTTTTGTCTGACGAATTTTGGTATCTTTGAACACATCCACCCGGTGGATGGATTGGTTGTTGTTTAATGAAAGGCCTTGTTTTTGATTAATTCGACACGAGAAACGATTATTATGAAGATATAGATAATGTGAGGATTTTGTGAAAAATTAACGAATGAGTTCCTTCATCGAATAAATTCAACGTCATCAAATATCACTTGCAATCGATAAAGTATAAAATAATCTGACTAGTATTTCCTAGCTATTATTTGAATTGCATTTTTACATAGATTACTCAGAAGTTTAAAGTTCATTCCCAGATAATCTAACTAAATACATATGTCCTTTGTGAATCTCTTAGGAAATTAATTACGTGTTATGAATCGCAATAATCACCTAAAAACAGATATAGTCAAATAGACGTCACCTGCTTGAAAAAGTAACAACAATGTGGTTATTATCCGAGACAGCAACTTGGAATGAGAATTTTCTAGCTGTATCGGCGATGCCAATTCTTCACTCGATACACTACGCCACTAAATGCTGACCAAAGACATTAGCTATCTGCGAGAGGATCTTCCTCCCCTTCTAGTTTTTTACCCTCTCTTGTGTCTTTCCGCCTTTTCTTCCTTCAATTTTCCTTCTTTGGCGACCGCTCAAGTGTCCTCTCCTCTTAACTTCCTTTTCGATTTGTAGTAATGCCTTTTATATTGACTTTAACGCTAAAAGTTAATCGGATCTGTTCGTAAGTTAGCAAGAAAACGTCATCTCAATCTCGAACGTCAATGAATCAACGAAACAACTTTATAAAAGGATTAGCTTCCTCTCGAGTTTTGAAATGGAAGATTCTCCGAGTTTTCGAACTAATAAATTTCCTCCTTGTTCTCTGTTGAAACACTTTATGTTTTCAATATGAAAGAGTGAAAGGAGTTATTAAAAAAAGGGAAGGCAATGCAAAAAATACGCAGTCCTAGTGTAGTCACCAACAGAATTAATTCGAAATCAATCAGAATCATATCGGTTTATCGAATGTATTATAATTTCATCATCGAATTAATGATATCCACCTCAAATGATACAGTTAGATTGTAAGTAAATGACCATAGTATTTTACTCTGTATTTCACATTTTGTTGTGGTAGATATTAGCAATAATTATTAACAATTAAAGTAAATTAAAAATTCTGAAACTAAATAATTTAACCCTAAACTATTAATAGTCGTAGTAATAAATTCTTGCATTTTTAAATACAAGACTTATATTTCATTTACTAAGCACAATTAGAATATTAAAATTCTGCCTACTTATTTCTGTAAACCTCTCAGTTATTTTTGTCTTTTTTTTTCATTTATGATATTATCCTACAAAACTAGTTAGCTCTTCAAAATTCTCAAAACCGCTATTAAATATAAATCATCGATCTTCTCCGATTCAAGCTTACCCGAAATCTCTCCTAAGAAAGTTCTATGCAACAATCCTCCGCGCAACGACAATCACACTGATCGGCCATTTGGAACGCTACCCTGATTTTCCCATCATTTTTTGCAAATTCCCCGGGAAAGATCTCGGCCCGGTGGTTAAATTTCGAAACGAGTTGTGTGGCCTCGGCCGTGCAGCGTTTCCCGGGGAAGTAACGCGAAATCTAAGAGAACATTGAGCAGTCAGCCTTAAAGCGAGTTAAGGATGCTTACACAGTCACCCCGGCAAGGTGCAAGCATAATATTCCCGAGGCGGGCAAAGTAGGCGCCGCGGCGCGATGAGACGCCGGAGGTGAAACCGGATGAGGGATACAGAGAGAGGCGGGGGAGAGAAAGAAAAAGAGAGAGAGAGAGAGAGAGAAGGGAAATTCCAAGGTAGAACGGAACAGAGGAGAGAGCAAGGAGACGAACGACAGGCGGAAGAAGAGGCAGAGGCGAAAGAAAGTGCGGAGATGGCGCGCGAAGGAAACGAGGGTGGAGAAAGGGAGGCGAGAAAGAGAGACAGAACGAGCAAGGAGAGAGTGGAGCGAACGAGGCGGGGGTGTAACGCGGGGTAAAAGTCCGCGAGCCATTTTTCCCCATATAATTATAAGAGAGGGACTGGGCGTTTCCATGGAAACCACACACCACCCTCCCTCTCTCCTCATACGCTCTGCACCCCGTTTACTTATATGCCGGAGGACGCGCGTTGGCACATGTGCACATATGTATGCGTCTGCCTATGTATGTGTGTGTGTATACCCGCTGATGGAGGTGGTAGCTCGACCTCCCTGTGTGCCTGTATGCGTACACGAGAACGGTGTGTTATCACCGCGCGCACACGCACACACACGTGAGAATCTTTCGTATGCGTACACGTAGATAGATACGGATTCGCAGAAGAGACCCAGGACTATGCGAGAGTATGTGGGAGAGCTTGCGTTTATGTGGGACGCGGAGGGATGAACGCGGAGGGTAAGGGTGGCGGAGGTGGGCGGGGAGTGAAATTAATGTATTTGTTCTGCGGCCACCCTCGTATGCCCTCGGTAAAGACTCGGTCTCGCGAAAAGGTCTGATGGCGAAGCGGATGGCCGAGACGACCGAGCTCGAATCCCGCGTAGAATATCAGCCCGTTATTGCTTTTGTGTGCAAAGGACCATCTCCCTTCTGCATCCCCTGTTGCCGCCCTCCTCTGTTTCTTGATGCCTCTTTGAGCCGTGCACACCTCCGTGTCGCGCTTCCGTGTGTTTCGTTATAGATCGTCCTGGATGACGCATAAAATTTACTGCTTCTCAGTATCTTCTTTCTCTTTCACTCCCGTTCCTTCCTTTTTTGCGTTTTCACGCGGGATTGATGGGTATATTTTTACGTAGCGTAATTCATATTCTTGACTTAAATGTCAATTGACATTTTTAACTTTAAGTTAAATTAGATATACGGTTTTAACTGATGGTGGGTTTTAGCTGGACTTTTGAATTGCGCAAAGACTTTTCGTTCTATGCAGAGTTTAATATATACGGGTATAAATTACACGGTCTTCTAGAATTACATTAAAGAATGGAACTTAATGGAAGCAATATTAAGAAAGTAGTAATTTTATGGATATTTACGCGAGCTACTTTCCACAGTAGCCTTTAGGCGGTAACCTGAGATATTAACAAACCTAATACGTAACATTTGGCGTTTCTAGGACGGCTATTAGGCGCTGATATTCTGGACTTTTTAGGCATTATTCATGTTATATTATTTCTAACTGTACAAAGATCCACTAATATAGAAGTTAGAAAAGCTAGATACACCGATGAAATGAATTGTTTCTACAATTTGTTCGCATTCTACAATCACACAGTAAAACTTTGCAGAAAACTGCGATCATATTTAATTCGTGTAATTTATAATAAAATTCATCAAGCTTTTTGAATTAATAGAAATTGTTTTATACCTACAATTTCTACTATGTCAAGTCTTTAAAATTATTTTTATTTCTCATTATATTAAAATGTGATTATATTTTATTACTTAGTGCGGAAAGATTATTTTTAAAATTTTCATTTAACGGGCATTGTGCTAAGAAAATGGTGGTGCTTCGACTAACTGCATAATTCAGACTTAAGAAGGGTCCTAGAATTCGTAGTAACTAGTGCATTGCTCCGAAATGGAGGAAGCCAAGAGGGTGGGATTCATTCGGACTCCCCTCAGAAAAAAGCTATTTAAATAGGTACGATCCAAGGGTGGGTGGGGTTGGTTTGATGGCGGGTCGGTTCTCCATGGCTTCATCTCAATGTACAGCAATCGGCCATACGAATACGAATACGAATCGGGGAGAATTTCATTGCTACTACGTACTTTATTCAAGAAACAAATGGTTCTCCACTAAATAATGAATATCAAAAAATTAAATTAATTTGATCAAAATCTTTGACAATTTATATATTTATATTAAGATTTCTACATTAAATATAGATTAATTTTCATTTTTTAAAGTATTTTACTGCGAAAAAGTAAACAAAAGTTATTCTATTAATTAATGAGAAAATAAATCTATTTTCTCACAAAATTGTTATAACTTAAGTTTTATATTTCTTATCGTTTGAAGTTAATTTTTATTTACATATAACTCATAACACGTACTGGTCATGCATGATGTAGGAAATATTTCACAAGACACTTTTTTGTGTCTCATCGTATTACCGATTTTTAGAGCGTACAGCGCGAAGTATATTAAACTTAATTTACCTATTATGAATGAAACAAATAAGGAAAAAGGAACAAGGAAAATAAAATAAAAGTTCAAAATCTTGTTGAACTCCGAAGCTTCCCATTTCGCGAAGAGGAACGAAAATCGCCGTTAGATCATTTTCTCAGTCAGTGCAACATTGTTCCAATATTTAACGCGAGGTAAGCCCGACTTCGTGCATCGCGTTCTCACGGAAGGAAGGATCGCGCGGAGTCGGCCACGCGTGGAAAAGAACATCCGCGTCTTAAACAGAGGCGCAGGAGATTCCCGTGAATAATTGAGCCGCGTAATTTATCGCAAGGAATGCAGCCGGTGGCTTCCTTTCCCGAGTCCTCGGGGTTTCCCGAATGGAGAGAGACAAGGAAAGCACGAAAGAAGAAGGGAAGGGAGGCGGTTGGCGGACGGAGAGAAACAGGGGATGGTAGGTGAGAGGGGTGGCTCGGTGGAAATTGAATTTCGATCGAACACCGCCACGACGAGGGAACGAGAGGGGTGAATGGAGTAGAAACGGTAAGAGCAGGAGAGAAAATGAGAACGGGAGGAGGTAAGAAGGTGGAGGAGGTAGAGGAGAAGAGGAAGAAGAGGGAGATGGGGAGCAGTAGGAGGAGTAGAAGGTAGAAGGAGGCTGTAGGACATTACAGGGCATCCTCCGGCCCCGTCACTATGGCGAACAAATGAGCAATTCTCTCAACCCCCGTGTCCTATGATGTCCTGCACGTAGAACCTGGCGATGGGCGTCTTCTGGGTCGATCTCGAGCCATACAAACTCCCTTCGACCTCCTACCTCTTTCCTATGTACCGCCATCGGGTTACCCTCGAGGTGATCGTAGTTTAAAATTTCTCACACGAAGCCCGGAAACCACCCGCGCCATTCCATCCAAGACAACCGACTCATCCACCACGATCCGTCCGACCTCGTGGCCTCCAAGGTGACTGCCGTCCTGTCAGCGTCGCGCTGACGAATTATTTTTCGCGGACCTTGCGGAACACAGAAACCGGGAACGCCCCGTTAGTCGTCGCGACGTCTACGAACTACGAACGACGAACGACACTTTGTAGCTCGTTACGCGTTCGAAGTCGTGCGGTCGTCCTCAGCTTGGAATGATGATTTTTAAAAACTCGCTGCAGTGAATAAAATAGCAGAGAAAGAGGGAGAGAGAGAGAGAGGCGAGAAGAGAGGAAGGCGATTGGGAAATTTTTGAAACGGAGGAGAAGCTATCGGATAGATTGGAAAGCGAAGAAATCGAAAAATGGTCGTTGACCTCCTGGTTAGGTATGAATTGGAGAACTCGACGAACGCGACTGATCCATCTTCTACCGCGCGCATACATTATTCAAACGCCGGACCATTTTAAACTATCGCGCCGCCGATGGAACTTATTCATACATATTTAATGATCTGTTTTTCGCGATTCTCGCTGATTGGCCAGCGCGCTCACCTGGACCACAACGGTGGAGTGCGCGCGTGCCGGTGCAAGTAGGCGTGCAACAGACACGTTAATCAGCCAGCGAGGAATTCTCGTGGAACGTCGAGGAGAATCGGACCGAAGGACCGGACGGTCGGAAAGGAAAGAAAATGGCCGGCCCGCCATTAATTAATAATAGAACGGAGCGCGCGTAGTCCGCGGACTGGCAAAGCGAGAAAGAGGACAGAAACAGGGGGACGAGGGTGAAAGAGAGACGGAAACGAGGGTTGTTCTCTCTTCCACGATCCCCGTTCTATCCTCTCTTTCTCTTTCTCCTTTCCTCTGTTCTGCTCTTTCCAGCTGTAGAAGGGGGTGAGGCAGTCGAGGTGGATAGGTGGTTGGGGGAACGGGGAATGGATTTTATGCCCAGAGCGAGATATATGGCGGCCGCTACGCCCGGGCAAAAATAATATTAATATCGGAAAGGAAAGGAGGGAAAGTTTCGCAGGCTGGCTGGCTGGCTGGCTGGATAGCTGGCTGGCTGGCTGGCTGGCTGGTCCTGCTTTGGGCAGGGGATATCAAGTATAATCATAATAATAAACGCCCGTGCGGGGCGCCATTGCTGGCTCTGCCACCCTCTCCCGATCCACATCTTCCTCCCATTCCCTTTCCCTCCTTCTCATGCCACCCTCATCACGCGCACATACACACGCGTATAACGTACTCTCAGACTCACACGTGCGAGCACGAGTAAACCTCTCTCAGGTATTACACAAACGTCTCCTCCTCCTCCTCCTCCTCCTCCTCCTCCTCCTCCTCCTCCTCCTCCTCCTCTTCCTTCTTCTTTCTCCTCTCATTCTCCTCCACTTTTGTGTCTCCCCCGTGTGTATACGTACGTACGTACACGTACACAGAGAGGTTCGTATAGGTTTGTGCGCACGAGCGCGTTCGTGTGTCTCGATGCACGACGTTCTGTGTCTACGCTGAGCCGACTATACACTCGAGGATTAGATTAGCTTCCACTGGCTTCGCTGCAAAGGCTTATATCCACGGGAGGAATAAGCGGCAAACAAAAATGGCTCTTCCGCCGAAAAACTGCGGAGGAAAATCGCGTGGAATTTTTCACCGGCGTTGACCGTGCCAGGGCACGGTTCTACCTACCCCGCGAACGGATGTCGCGACGTTAGAGATTTATACCGGGGATCAGAGTGCGAAAGCGACGGTGATTGTTGAATCTTTGGACTCGGATTGCTTTCCACCGTTGGCCGCCTGTATCGCCCTCGGAACTTACGTATTGTCGAAACGTATATTGATTTATGCGCGGAATTGCTTCCCGCCGTGGAAATAAACGATTCCTTCCACGCCGATATCGACCCGAATTTATCAGAATTTATCAGAAATATTCCGATGAAGAATGTCTTCTTTAAAGCGCGCCAGCCTCTCCATTAATATTAATTTACCAGAGTGGAAGGTCGGGAACTCGGTTGTCGATCGCGGAAAATCCCTTTACTTTCGAAACTAGACGCAATTCTAATCTAAGAAAAGAAACGCTTTGAATGCGTTAATCTCAAGCATATCGGGTACTCAAAAAAAAAAAAAAAAAAAAAAAAAA
>CAJDYZ010005352.1:70135-87257 GCA_903986555.1 Heterotrigona itama
TAATGAAAGGAATTGGCCAGTAATTACTGAAACCGACCTCGACAGATGTTTGTTGCATCGTTATAGTACACCCATTAAACAATGTAATCGCCAACATCCTGTCTATATTCTTTTATCGGAATTAGTTGGTATATTGTATTATACCAACGACGTACGAAAAAATGATCCCCGATCGTCTGAGACGTTTTACTCTTATTTCGAACTTTTATATATACCTATTTCATCCCTAATACAGATTTTTCCTTACTACATCTAAAGTACATAATATTTTCCCATTTTTCATTACGTTCATTACATTCAAGAATAATACGTGTTTGACTATTCCATGCAAAGTTGATATCTCTATTTAAAGTATGTTATTACATCGTGTATAGGAAATGAACATATCCGTTGTTGTATGTAGGAATTAACATACAGCGAAATATCAAACTAAGTGTGAAATTCAACAAACGTGAAATCCACATTTTTATCCCTGGCTACGTTAGTGCAACCCTCCTATCTCTTTCAACGAATTCAAGTCCCGATGTACGAAGTGGCTCGTCGGAGCGAGAGATACGTTCGTTATTAGACATTCCTGCGTTACCGATAGATAGATCCGAGCGAACTCCCCGGCCCTGCCACTCCGTATCATGTAGACCTTGTGCCTAATCGGGTGTGAACGCGCGCCTTTGTGGGGTGGCATAGTCAGCCCCGAGATATTGCAGGTTGTTTAATTTCGCGCGCTCTCCACTCCGTTCCTTTGTTTCGAACGTTTCAATTTAAATCGAACCAGCGGCGGCGGCGGCGGTGGCGGCCGTCCGGTGAACGGGACTCAGCTCCGTTGCTCTCTGTGTGAGCTAGTTGGAGCCAGAAAGGGCTGGGCGAAACAGAGAGAGAGAGAGAGAAGTGGAAGAAGTTGGACAGGGGGCAAGGGATCAGGCGCCGATCCGTTATTAATTAGATCGGCATCGGGCGGAAAAGAGCGGCTTGGAGAAAAGGACCAGATCCGATATCGGTTCTCGGTTTCAGGAATCCCTCGGACGATTCTTGTGGCCCGTTCGCCGAAACCCCGCGAAATTAATTGCCGGACAGCCTGGAGGCTCCGTTTGACTGCCCCGACACCACTCGACACACTTACCGAGAGCCACAATTTCTTTGTTGCCTCGAGATTTAGCCGATGTGACTGCACGATTTAAGACGACCGTCCTTTCTACCCCTGGTTATGTAATACGTCGTGTATACGTGTGTGTTAGAATTTTGGGACTATTACATCATAAAATAGACAACTGGGCTTATTATTGTTAGCAAAAATTATAAGAATCCTCGTTGGGAATTTACCTGAGAAACTTTTTACTTCACCCAATAGTTAGCGAATTAATTAATTTTTCGAAAGTACCTAGTCCAAGTTTTCTACAACGTCAAAAGACACTGGAAATTCGACAAAAAGAAGGAGAGGAAAAAAACATTAAACTCACGGGATAGTGGTTTGAATTTGCAGCGATTCGTAAATGAACCATCAAAGTAATCTGAAAACCTGAAACGTAGCACGGAATTACGGTGGATTTTAAGCAACGAGATCGTGTAAGTGTATTACAGTCATTACAAACATTCGAGCGTACATCCTTCAGATATGACTTATCCTTAATGACAGTACCACACCTGGTTTGAAACGATCAACAAGGAATGCGCATAGGTCCATAAAGTCGCGAGGCGGGTGAAGTCAAAAACGAGCAGAGTAGAAAAACCCGTCGGTACGGCAATGAAAAGGAAAAAGGGCTTATCGCTAATGAAGCGAAACATCTTCTTCAGCGTCGAGCACGGCCACTGTCTTGTAAGAAGCCTCGGTACACCGGCCGTCGTGTAACGAGTTTTGTAACAGCGAATCGAATCGGACCTCTTCGAAGGCCTCCGCAACAATCAACGACCTTCGTATTAGTAGTAGAGTTCCGTGCGGCTTTTTTTCTGACCTATGTGCGTGTTAATTAAAATTATCGTCATATGTATACGATGAGAAATCGATTATAAAAATCGGTATCTTATTTTCTTCTCTCCGAATGAAATTTAGAATTTTTATAAGTTCATGGTACGTAACACGTTTTCAATGATAAATTTATCTAGCCTTTATATCCATTATCCATTATCGTCGAAAATTTAAATAAACTGTAGATAGCAAATATTTCTCTTCAGTATTTTTTAGATGATTTCTAAAATATTACTTCAAATTATAGTAGAATTATGAAATGCTAGTGACTTTAATAAACAGGTAAAAGTTATGATTCTTGAAATAAAAAAAATTGAAATAAAGTTGACAAATAAAAGCTCTCGATTTGACTCTGATTTTTAATTTTCTTGACGTATATAAAACGACGTATATAATGCTTCAAAACGGTGAGCTTCTGTTGAATCGGAAAGATCATAGTTCGCGAATGTCTGTGCCGATACCATTTAGGATGGATTAAGGCCACCGTGGCTAATAAATAAAATATAATAACGATAATGGTGGCAATTTGGTAGATGCATTGGAGGAAGTCGGATATTATAGTGTAACGTAACGCAATCCGAGTATTTGAATACCTAATAGTTTTCAATGCATACATTAAGCCTTAAACGCCTATTATCCGAAGAATAGTGTTGTTCTATAGCGTCCGTCGATGCTAATATTAGCTGAACCGAATTCGAAATCCACGTATATACGTACATGAACGTGTATAAACGTGGATTCGCATACTCACAAAGAATTTTCGGTGTATATAGGTAACTGGTATGCATATCAACATCTTGAGAAATGAAAAATTGTACGCCAATAACGTGCACCGAGGCAATGGATATTTTTTAGCTGGCCATTGAATATTCACTGCGCATCGAGTTTCGCGTAATAACCAGACTTTCGGACATTTCTGCTGATTGATATTACGTTAACATACTCCCAGTGTTGATCAAATTGAAGACATATTTCATAATATGGAGAAAAGAATAGAATTTTTGCTGACTCCTTTATTTATTCACTGCTGTTATATTATTTTGATATTGATTGATTATATTATTTAACATCGCGCATTTCTTAATGGGCGTATGATTCTTAAATAAATACATTAAATAATTTTCAATATAAAAGCTTCTAAATATATAATGCACACTAATATTTGATTGTATTAATTTTTCATGATTTGAGAATTTATTAAAATAGAGTAAATACTCAGAGATGTAGACAATCAGTTGTAGATATTATAAATTTAGGATACGAAGGAATATTTATTCATAATCTTCTCGAAGTTCAGATTCTGGAACGGCTGTAATAAATTGAAATGAACGGAGGACATTCATTTTCGAAAAGGGCTATTTAGTGAAGGAATGATTACTGGAGGAGAGTATTGAGAATTCAAGAATGAAAGCTCAGCGAACTAATTTCCTACGTTGGAATCAGTTTGTAAAGACTGTGATCATGTCTTCTCGTGCGAAAGGAGAATTCTAAGTCCTCGATATGAGTTATGTAATCCCCCGTAATGAACCTCTCAAGACTGTCAGGGAACGTTTCAAATATTTATCCGGGTAAAACGTCTTTCGCGTCCTAGCTCTTAATGGCTGGCTACCATTCCGTGCAGTTTCAAGGAATTATTCAGAAACGTCACCGGTTCTTGTTATATCCGAGAGCTTTAGAAAGCTGTTATTGAAAGAAATAGCTTTTAGCAAGGTTTTTAATATTTTCCTATGTTTATTTAGCGTACACCATTTATGCACTTTCCAGACGTGTGCAAGATAAAAATATGTATATTTTCCGCTCAGAAAATTTCTGATTGTTGATTGCTATATTATGTTTGTCTCAAATCTGAAAAAGTTTACATTATTTTTGAAGAGTAAAATAAAATGTTTGTCTGATTTATTCTAGTATTCTGTTATAAATGATGGATAAAACTTCTGAGCGGGAATGTAACATACTTTGAATAAATATTAATTTAATGGAATGCATAGAAGCACAAATAGACATGGTAAAATTAGAAAAGAATCATTTTTACTAATTTAACGAAAGAAACAAATAAACGAAACAAATAAGCGAATCTTAAAAAACTATTATTTTTTAACTGATTTAAAAGTTATTGATTATGGTATAAAAGTTATGGTATTGTTATTAGAAACTCGTTTATTAAATATGTAATAAATCTCCTGTTTACTGTATATACATACGAGAAAGTATTTTAAAAAATTCGATACTTGAAGGAAAGATAAATCATAACAAAACATTTATTATCCGGTATATATAACGCACGTATATATCATATATGTGTATAATATCTTTCCTAGAAAAATCGATTATTATATGAAATTTTTACTCATTTTTCGTTGTGATATTCTTTCAAATTCTACTATACTTTGCAAAATCTGCAAAAATATACGTTTTCAAATTTCAAATTTTACGATATTTATAATATGTTTTTTATGCGTTTCATAAGAACGTACGTGCAAATAATCATAAAATAAATTAATACGTACGTCTCTAGTCTTCGAATCACAGGAAACGATTCAATATTTAAACTTCTAATGTTGCAAAACAAATAATATTGATTATTTAAATCTATTAATTTTTAAACGATAATTTTTTAAATTAAGCGTCTTCTTAAAGTCTGTTCTCAATGACAAGCTGCGCGAGTGGTAAATACGAAAATTCATGCGGATTACTTCTACGGAAACTAGTGAATAGTACTCCCAACAGATGGCGCGCGATACCCTATGACCAACGGTTAACCAATAATCTTTAAGTTGGCAACAGAAAATTTAAACAGTTCGTAGATTGATTTGAATCGTGTAACAATCGTCGCGCGTCGCGTTCGGTTTTATAGTTGTTCGATAACGAGCAAAGTTAAAATATGAAACTGCAGTGACTATTAAAGTGATTTATAATACTTAGAGCCACCGGAGTAGGCGATATTACATACCTACGCCAACTGAAAACGTGGGTAAGTGTAGTACAAATTTATTATTGCTTATTTCGAAGAAAGACAGAGCGTCACAATAGATTAGACAGAAAAAAAGCGGGAAATGAATGGAATAGGAATCTATGTACGAAGACTAACGTATTGATTGAAAGTCAATTATTATTTATGAACGATTCTTGTTTAATATACTTTTTACAAGTGCTTATTCATCGCTTAAATATTAATACTTAATATTAAATATATTTTATAAAACGAGAGCTATATGTATCGTACAACTACTTTAATGTGTAATGCGTTAAAAAATATTCTAAAAAAATCGTTGTGCATGCTTTCAAATAATAACTATAGTACGTGAAACAAAATGAATATAGTATTCTTCATACCGTCAAATATTCTTATCTTATGTGAGGTTATTCACAACGTCATAGCTATTGTACCAACATAAAATATATCTTGAATATCTACAGTATGTACATATCAATGATGTATTGATAATATATCGAAATATCGAATTATAATGACCAGAAAAACATATTCGAACGTATATGAATTTAATAACGGGTAATAAAAACTTTTAGAGAAATTTTACGATCATTCAGTTTTCGGTGCAATGTTGATAAGCCACGTATGGACAAATGTTTGCTATTCACTACAATTGCACATGAACGAACAACGTAAATAAACAGGTCAATGATTTCTACGAACAAATATCTTCTCTTTCTATAAAATGACTAGCGTCAGAAATAAATTTATGAAATACTATAAATAGAAATAGATAAATAGAAAGTAACCGAGTATGATTTGTATTTTTCGTCAAACTTTTAATAATAATATTTCTAAATTTCGAATTAATTTATTAGTACTATATCATATTTTACGTTTTTCCTTTATATTTTAATTATTAATACTTTCCTTTACATTATTATTATTAATTCTTTCACAACATTTTATAATTATTGTCTATCATTGTTATATCACTGTAAATTTTATTGCCGTTCTTTTAATTCTATCTTCTGTATTATCAATTTTATGAGTTTCAAGATTTTCTTGCATCACTTTTATTAGTCTCTCCCGTATTAGTTTGAAACTTTTATTCGAATCTTTGAGATGGTAAATCGAACTGACTTATCGATATCTCAAAATAAATATTGGATATATGCACATTCAAAGTAATACCATAATGATATAATTTATTTATAAAGAGAATATTTTTCTTGCACAACTACCTGTGAGGTCATTGAACGTACAATTGAACGATGATGCTCGAATAATCAGTCTTCTATTATACTTCTCGTAGATTATGATCACGAAAAGGAACCTCTTTCGTCAGACTGATAACGTTAATTATGGAAGATGTCTATTGTAAATGACATGTAGGTTGCTGTATAATCATACGAATTGTATCAATCACCTGCGGAATATTAACGATATCATACGTGATTAAATTTAATCGGTACTCAAGTGACGGTCGTGTATTTAACCTAATTAACTTTCATATTATGTTGGTAGTGTGTAGTCCGAGATATCTTCACTCTTCTAAAGAGGATCGGTTTAAAAAACTGACTGGGAGATATTTGAATCGCGAGTTTCGGTGTTATATTATCTCCTTTTTGAAATTTTTTTCTGTAATTTTGTGCAGTGGAAGTACCTATTTAAAATACTACGTCGACAGAAATTAAACAGTGTATAATTATTTGTTAGATATTGCTATGAGCATTTTATTTATGGATTAATATTTTGTAATTTTATAGTCCAGAAATATTATGATTTTATTCGGGAGAATATTAATGAAAACTTTCTGTCTTCTTCTAATAATACCATCATATCTCATTAATTTCGTTTGCTGTCTTAAGTAGAAAACCTGAGACATTCATTCTATCATTTAGATGATACTTTACTAATAATATTTTATATTTACTAATAATATAAAGTGAAATAATTAAGAGGCTTTGAAGTTGATGTCATCAGCAGTTTATATGAAACAATTCATTATATTTTATTAATATTGCCAAGAGGATCTCGCGTTAAAAGATAGATAAATGCAAAAAGAAATAGATTTTTGTTTCGTGTAATAAAAACAAACGTCCCGCGGCTGAATTGTCAATGACTGATTCATCAGTACGTACAACGTGGCCGAAGAAAGGGGGTTAAGAGAGGGGTTATACGAAGGAAACTGGTTTAAATATTTTCTGGGCACGTGTTTTACATAGGTAGAGATATACTCGCTCCTCTGGCACGCTCGAATGTATAAGGTCTGTCTAGCTATCTCGGGTCAGATCTCGACGGTGATCTTCAGCTCTCATTTTTTCGTATGGTCGCTATTATGCTCGTCCGCGAGGGTCTCTCGGAAACTCGTTCGTGCGTAGAAAGGATCTTCCGACGATTATTAATTATCGCGGGTAGCATTCGCATGTAGAATCAAGCTAGATCTGCCTCGTTGCTTCTCACATTCCTCCCATATTGTAATTACATGAAAATATAATTATAATCTATGTAACTTCAATGGCACGAATTAAAGAGATAATTATAAGATTATAGCCAAGACATTTCTTTCGCGACAAAAGAATTTGGGTGTAATATAATGTCGAAAGTATTCCGAGACATAACATTTAGGATCGATGAGAGAATCGGGTGTGCTTTCGAAACGGAATGCTCGCAGACAAAGAAGGTTAACACCAGGCCAGTTGCGGCATTTTCGACCGGCGAAACGGCGACCGTCGATCCCAATATACGGCTCTCAACGGGCATGGTAATAATTAGAATTAATTTAGGTGGAACGTTAAATCTAGGCGAGTGGGCCCTCGAACAGGAATAACCCAACTGGCTCTGATTAGTCTTAATGTGTTAATTAGAGAAGATTGCTCTCTGCCAATTCCTCCACTGCTTGCCTCTTCTTCTTCGTTCGTTCCACGGCCTTCGTCCGTGGCTGTCGCCAAACTGGACGGTAGATGGCAAGCCAGTTTACCAATGGGGAAGACAGGAAGAGCAATAGAGAAGGAAGGCGAACGGTGCAGAGTTTACCAAGTATCATATTTTACCGGGCATCAGTGTACCGACAAGCACGCACACAATCCTCTCCACGCACACGCTTGTGGCAGCAGATCATTAATCACTATTATCTCGGGGTAATTTTTCTTCGATATAATTTCGTCTGTTTACCCCCGCGAGTTGGCGCGCGAGCCTGCACACCATGAAGACGAGGACTCTTCTGTTTCGAAGAGTGGCGCCGTTATTCTCTTTCCCTCTTACACACGCTGAAACATGCATCGACTTCTAGGCTCCATGAAACCTGTATCAGAGTCAATTTGCCTCCACATTACCGATTCTTCAGTTTTTCGCGTGACTCTAACGTTAAAACACGTGTTTCAAAATATTAGATCATTTTTTGATATTAATAATCAGGAGATATGTTAAGAAATGAAGAATTAAATGTTGAAAAGAAATGAGCAAAACAAAAAAAATAGTTAATCCAGAGAAACAGATTTTCCATTTCGGCGTTATTAAAAGAGCGAATGAACCTAGTGATTGTAGAAATCGTCTGCGTATGGATGACTCTGTCAGATTTTTATTATCTGTTAAATAAAATTCGCCCAGGCATTGAAAAGTCAAGCATTGAAAGTCATAAAAGATGCAGTTAGTGCAGAAGAGACACTGCAACACTAAGGTTCTCAGCAAGGTGTTATGAAGATTCAATATTTAGTTTTGCAATTTCACCTCAGTTATTGAGCAAAATGATTCCTGAAGTGTGTACTGCTATTTAAAAATTCAAAATTCTTATTTAAGAATGAGAATTAAAAGAAGAATATTTAAAGATAAAATTGCGACAGGATCGAAGGGTATCCATGTTACGTACCGTTGTTCTTAACATGTTATATTATGTATCGTAAATTAGAAAGAATGCGTAGATCATCACATCACTTGGGCGTGGATTATTGTGTATGTTGAATGTTATTACCGAGATACGTAATTTCTCCGAAATAACGAAATGTAACGAAAATGTAAATACTGTCTATAGCTGCGAGTCGAATAAGTTAGAACAAATCAAATATTACGGTCGTCAGTCGTATTGAAGCTATCGGAAGCGCAACGTTCGTGTGAAATACAGTCGGTTCAATTAAGTAAGTATTAACATTTAGTATTAACAAAGTTGCGTATTAACAAAAACGAATCGCGGGAAACCGTCGGCATATTTAAAAGCACTCACATACGTTGAAACATGTGGCGATGGATGCATCGACTTCTAGATTTCATGAAACCTGCATTAGAGTCAGTTTGCCGATTCGCCGGTGCCGAGCTACATACATTGCTAACATGCATCATGAAATCTAGAAATCGATGCATGCATCGCCGCAGGTTTCAACGTGTGTGGGAGCCTTTATATTCCTTCGGAGCCATCCTCTGTTTTCTCGACTTCTTTTGTCTTCCATCGCGTTCTTTCTTTCTCTCTCTCTCTCTCTCTCACTTTTATACGATTTTTCTTTAATTTCTACTAGTTACTTTCTCGAAACTTTCACGAATTATCATAGAACCGTGTCGCTGGTGAAGAACGGTCACAAATCGAGCGTGAAAATTTTATGCTTTTATACACTATGCAAATTTTGCAAGTCGTCTTATTATCCAATGAATTATTGTCGCAATTTGTTCTGCTCTCTATTCTTAATAATTGATAAATTATTAGCGATATTTTTTTCATAAATTTTAAAACTGGCTATATCTTTTCATCTATCGGAATTATTGAGAGAAAGATTCATTAATTAAAAACTCGAAAAAGAATAGCAAAAATCCGTTTGGTGAGACTAGGGACTACCACATCTGTTTCTTTCTTTTTATCTCTTTCTAGCGTTAAAATACTAATTCTTATCCAACCACTTGTAATTGAAGTAGCTATTTATTCAGTTGATGCAAGTACTTGTGCGTGTACTTGCTTCACGTCGCTTCAGTCTCTGGACTATTTTAATCATGTTTACCTCGATGAATATGCACTCAGTTTCTTTATACTAGTCGTTAAATGTATGTACAAGTTGTTGCACAATACATGTTTTTGCACAAGTATTATTTCAAACAAGATAAATGAATATTTTTGACAGGATTCGTTTTCCTAAGCCTGTGCTAGGAACAAATTGTTTATTTACAACAATGATTCTCTAATTTTTATATCAAAATTGAGATCATATATTTTACTACGATGTCCTTCCTCGTGAATAAAGAAAATTATAAAGGATTTATATTTGTGCAAAGATACGATCGTTTTATATTTTCCCATGTTATTAAAAGTCGAAACTGACATAAATATTTTGCTATTTATCTCGACACTGGTTAGACGATCGAGTGGACGGTCACTCCCGACTCCCATTTTTTTAAAATGTAAATCACGAACATTATTAACCGGCTACAAATATGATTTTTTAAACTACAAATATGATTTTTTAGCGTGATATATTATCGATATGGATCCGCCTGGGCCAGAGAGAAATGCAAGCTTTAAGGTTCGCAAACGACGCAATGAACGTCGATGCTTAAATAAATGATAGTGTTACTCGAGAGTAACGAGAGTGCCACGGAATTATATGTTTCACGTTACATAAGGCCCCCCATTATGCGTTAAGTCTCCGTTGTATCCCCTCTTCTACGCTGTGTAGCATCCTAGGGACTAACTATCCTTCCAGTCCAAAGACTAACTAAGCGACTCTTGGAGATCCTGTAGATCTTTCCACGAGATGATGGTCATTCGACCAACGGGTATAAATCACCTAAGAGAAGTGTCATCCTGGGGTCCCACCTATCCACCTTCCCTCTCCTTCCTCCCCCAACCCACCGCCCCCGGCATTCCTTCATTTGAATGCAACTCTCCTTCATCTGTCTCTTTTTGCTCTTCCTCCCTTCTCTCTTTCCAGCGTGACATTATGAAACATAGGCACACGTAGCAGTAAATGAATATTGTATCAGTTGTCTTCGTCGTCGCCTCTTTTTTTCCCCAGTCATTGTAGCAAGGTCTCTCTCTCTCTCTCTCTCTCTCTACGTAGTCTCCGAGCTCTCTGTCGGGGTGCAAGAATGAAACAAAGGGTCTTTACGATTGTTCACGGTGAACGCTGACAAACCGAGTGCTCGTAGACTTCCATACGATCGTAGATTCTTTTATCGTTTCGACCGGTATACGTTGCGCGTGATTCGTCTCGAAGATCGACACGGGGCGCAATTCTTCGGTGAAAAATAATTTCATTACACGTGTTCGGTTCGCCAACTCTTTCGACGTGATATTCAAAGTTTGTTTTCAGCTAGGAGGAGGAGGGGAAGAGCGAATGCGGAGTCAGCAGGTCGTGAGATGTTCTTAATTAATCACTCATATTCAATAACGAGAGATAGAGAGAGAAAGACGATGCTTGAATGCATCGACGATGATTGTGAGGATTATCTGTTCGTTCGAGCACGTTAATAATTAGGAAGAGAATCGAAGGAGAGAAAGGAATAGTGTGAGTTAATGGTATCACTGTTACTCAGTGTAGATTTGATCAGACTGTCTGGGGATTCTTCGTCTGGTCGTCTGGAACACGACGTGAATGAAGGAGAAACAATTATTAAGGTGCTTCGGAAAAGGATGTTTTCTTATTCGTGAGATCAATACGATCTCTGTTGCGATCTATACGATCATCCTGTTAGTTAAAAACAATCGTTGACTTAAATAAATTTTTACAATTTTTTAAACGCTCTTTGCTTGGCCGAAATTATTGAAGCTTTTACACACGAATATATAAATTCAAGATGATGATTAGATACATTTTTTTCTAACAATAACTTCTCTGGTAATTGACAAGAATAAATAAAAGCTTGGTTGGGCTATTTACAAAGTCAACAAATTAAACAAATACGCCTTGGGCTTTCGATGTAGAATCAGAACCGTAAAGTCACGGAGTGACCAGTTAAGATCTTCGTTAATTATCATCATTTATAATTGTCTTTTCTCGTGGCTCTCCTTCCAGCGAGGCTGGTCCTCGCAGAAGGGGAAGAACAAGAAGGGAATCTGTCTCTTCCTTCTCTTTTCCTCGAGGTTTAATATTTCAAATAAATGCGTGCATTAGCGCGCTATCTCGGCGTGATCCTCTGTTGACTATTAACAACGTCGACCGAGCCACTATTATGACTTATCTGACCAGGGACCATGCTACAATACCACCCCCGGTTTCACCCTCTTTTCTCTCTTACTATCTTTAACAACATCGTCCGGTAACATTCTCCGTTTAGTACGGTATAACCACATACATGTAAGATATATTTTCATTCGTGCGAAATTTGAAAGACGAAATTCTATGTGAAATTTAATCTATATTTAATATCTATATGAAACGATATCTATATATTTAATTCCATGTGGAAGAAGAAATTTCTTTAAAAAGTCAATCTTATTCCTTTTAACATTTCCTACAGTATTACAACAAGCATCCTTATTATTCGCATTTGAAAATTTACAGAGTTTTGATACATTGAAGACACAATATTTAATAAGTAGGTATTGAACTTTGATATTTATCGTTGCTCGATTAGATGATCAAGCATTTTTTCTTTTTTTCTTTTTTTTTTTTTTGAGAGTACTCAGTAGCACATTAACGACTGATGGACAACGAACACGACTGAGATAGGCTATTCGTTAATGAAAGTACCTGCTGCAGGGTTTTCACCGACAGTCGTTTGTCCTTTCTTTCATTTTAGCCCATTCTACTCGAATCCTTACTACTTCCTTATCGATGCTTGTCGTCTCTTATTAATGAGCCGAAGATAAATTCGGAGACACGACACGGCCGTGGCTACTTGGGAGGGCGTCTTCCTCATATTTCCAAACGAAGAGAGGCAAAATCGTTGGAGAGGGTGATCCGCATCGTCTCGACTAAAGATTACTCTTTTGCTGTTTAATGACAACGTAAAACCGATGATTAATTAGATTACTCATCTCCATCATACTCTCCCATTTCTCATGAATCATATTCTTCCTCGTTCCTGTTCAGAATCTTTCCATCACACCGATCGGGAATTCATTTTTCTCGCATTATGCAAATCAGAAACAGTTCTGACGCTTGGCGAATAAACAAAGCCGCAGTGTGGTAGCAGCCGGTACTTCCGTACGAGGCGAAACCGAAAGCTTGCTTTTCATAAATCTTGTTTAGTTTATACATCGGGCGAAACTCGCAGAGAGAATACATATTTTCATCGCAGTACGCCTTATATTCCCATCACGAAATAATCGAATAAAGTAAGCACGAAATATTACGATATCTCCGATGGACATTTATGTCGAGACGAAAAAGAAACGAAAAAATCATTTGAAATGTTATGAGGAAGTGTTTGAAGAAACACGTTGGATTTCGGTTAGCGAGTATATCTTTCCGGAGAAGGTTCGAAGAATCGATTTCGATCGAAAATCATGCTTAATAATGCATGTTAATAACCTTCTTAAATCTTGATCAGTCCAGGATTACATGGAATTTTTTTCAATAAAGAATAACACAGCGTATGAATCGTATCGAGAGAAAAGCATCGCCTGGGCACATGTATGCTCGTTCACAAATTCGGTATCACCGGTTTCGACCGCACCCTTCGGCCATGAGGGCCCATTGCTTGCCCTCTTGAAAAAATACCACACCCCCCGCCGTGAGCGAGCCCCCTCTCCCAACTCTTCTCTCACTCCTAATATATATTTAATCAGGCCCAAAAGTACGCTGGCGCGCGCTCGCGCCTCCGTGGTACAGCAAGTTAAAGGCTGGACTCACACTTAAGTCGTTCGATGGCCACGAACACAGCTGACCAGGAACATTAAGCTGACACCCACACGAACGCGAGCCAGAGAGAATTCTCTCTCTCTCTCTCTCTTTCTGCCCTCTTTTTCTCTCTTCCCCCTCTTTCTCTCTGTTTCTTTTACTCGTCCACTCGTTTCTTCGTTTCATTCTATCCATCGTTCGTTCTATTTCCCTCCTCGTTCGCCGAGTGGATTCGAACACCTTTTTTGAATCAGAGGGTCAAGCGACTTGGCCGTAGATCATCTTAATGCCTCCATTGTTGTTTTAGGACGCCCGCGACTATACTGGGTGTCCGCCGCGATAATGTCGATGTATCGCGCGCGCACGGCGGAAGAAACGAGCGAAAGAACAAATTAAAAGGAGAAAAGAAAAATTTTATCGGCCAAATCCAAAAGTGTACCCCACGTTGCTCCGATGCCTTACGTGCAAATCACGCTCCGACGCAATGTACCGAATATACCGAACTTTCGACGCGTCTGCGTTTTATCACGGCGAAAAGCGAAGTTTTATTCCACTCCGGATAATCCGTCGTGGTGGTTTCTCTACTTGGAAGGCTATCTTACCTACTCGGAACCGCTTTAAATCGGCAATTTTTCACTACTATGAGAGCGTATCTGCGTTTGCCCGATCCACACCCGGAGTCATCATTTTCTTGTAAAAGTATCGCGGTAAGAGCACAACGTTTCTAATCGATTTATCAAGCGAGAATCGTTATTGTATAACGCGCATCGTGTCGGTTTAATGGTTGCTTGACGGTTCGCCACTCGCGAAATTACAATAATCTCGGTCATCAATTGAGCCATTATGTCGATTCTGTATTATTCGCTTTAACGTGACTTTTGAAGGGGGCAGCGGTTGCTTATCGAAAATTCTTTCCCGCGGCTACGGAACAAACCACGTATGTATCACGTCCACGGTAGAACCAGAGGAGATTTTCGTCAGGTTTAATTCACCTTTTGCCATGTTCCTTCTGCTTCGAACTCCGATAATCGCATATGCTCGTAAGAATTTATACGAAACGTTTCAAACAGTTGATGCCAAACTTTAGAAGCATGTAACAACATAATTAGAAAGGATAATTTTACGAAATTTTCTTTGAATAATGATTCTAGAAATCATTAGACGAATATCTAATGGCTAGACAGATACACTCACTTTATTAATGAAATATCGTGATATTTAAAGCCATATTTTTGCTTTGTCTGTGCTACAAACTTCTTGAAACTTGGCACCAACTTTTCGAAATAGTTACTCTCTGTATATTCGCGAGAATCATAGTTCGTCTCGTACATCCACTGGGCAAAGACCGAACGTTTGAGCGGCACGATCGCCAATGCGATCTGTGACTTTGTATCGCGGCTGGATGTGTTCGAAATAATCGCGACCGTTTCTTTCGAACATTCCGGCTGTGCTCCCTCGCGGTCTGCTTTTTCGGTACTTTCCAACGATTTCAGGGCCCGGCGCGGGCATCGGCGAACAGGAAAGGCCACTCTTGGCCGGCTTGTAAATCCGCCGCTCCTTGTAAATCCGCCTGTAATTCCGGGCAGGGACGCGAGTGCGAGAGGCCCGCTAAGGAGAAAGAGAAAGAAGAGTTACGGCCGACATGAATCGCGAATTATCCTTGGAAACAGGCCGCGGTAGACGCCGGAGGTCGCAGTCGTTGACATCGGAAACTACTTCGATCTTCGATTGCCGGCTCGTGGTCCAGCTGGCCGAGCTGGATCGCCCATCCAAAATGGTCCCAGAACTCTCCATTTGAAAAACCGTTCCCCCCCTCTTACTCGCGTGATAGATTTATTCGTCGCAGATTCTCAGCTGCTTTTATTCAACGTGTCTCTCTTGCAACGAATTTCTTCTCGTGTTAATCGTGCGGTACGATTCTACATGCAGAGAACACTTGTACGTAATGTTAGCCGAGGAATGTTCGATGCTACGCGTATCGGAAATATTATCATCGTTATCGATATATGGGGAGTACCAATATACCATTTCGAATAGGATGATTCTCGAAATGAGTAGCGAAGTCGTCGAAGTCGATCAGAGTCATTCAAGATGAACGCGGAGAGCGAAATCTTCGTCGATCATGCTACGTGGACACGTCTAGTGGTACAAGTTTGGTTGTCCAGAGTTGGGTTCACGCGGAGGTGGGAGGAATAAATACACGAGGGCACGAGTGATAAGGCGGTTGGAAAGACGCTGCATGAAAAAAAGGAAGTAGGAAGACGAGGGGAATCAGAACCAGCTTGACTAATCCGGCTGTAGATCCGATCTTGCATCAATAATCTTAATAAAGCTACAACTACTTATGCTAACGTGTAACAGGCGCATAGGTGGTATCGCGAAGGCTTTCTTCTAGTTCCAAGGCTTCGATCCACAAATCCTTCGACTCGCTTTGAACTCAGACTCGAGCTCTCGGAGTGTGCCTTTTGCATTAGTTCTTTATCATCTAGCGAAGCGTAATGCCATTATTGATTCCGAAGCTGGCCAGGTTAGTATAATATGCGATAATGAACGAAGATGATCTAATAAGATAATGCCGTTCTACGTTTGAACGAATTGTAGATATTCATCGTTAGAATGAAAAGTTTCTTTGTGAAGTGACACGTCAGTGGTGGTAGATATTTGAATTTTCACATAAGACTGTTGCCGAAGTTGAAATTGACGAGTAACAGCAATATTCAAAGCTTCGAAATACGCAGGGAACACTATTGGTTAAACTAATTATTACGAGTTTCAATCGTGTCGTGAACGTAGACAATTTCGTGCGCTACATACTTGCTTTAAAACTACCCCTATTTTTTCACGCGACGATTTTGACAAGATTGCGAGTTAATATTCGTTACACGTGCGTGTAACTAGTTATTGTGAAACAACGTATCCGCAGTTGTATCTTATGCGATGAAGTTGAGATACTTCCCCTCCGATGAATAAACGTGCAGGCGTAGAAGTAAAACTTAAACGCGACTCGATCCGGTGCGCTTCCTTCAGGAGCATAGGCTTGAAATTTAGGACCCCCCGTTACATGCCGACGAATTTCATGCTGTAGGGTGTTATATGCGGCGAGCGACATAAAACCCGGCTCGTAACGACGTTTGCTATAGAGATTTCTCTGCTCTGGTCCTCTCACCCCATATAGACTCGGATGGAGGAGGTTAAGGCTTCGTCGGTTGGTGGGGGCAAGACAGAGTGGGTGGAAGGAACTTGGCATATGCATAAGGGAACCTTACCGGTCTCCGACACCTTCGAACTGCTAAACCTCCACCCGATGCCTTTTTCTTCTTGGAACCTTTCTGGCTTTCGCCCAGGCACACCGTTCTTTCGCTGGTTAATTAGATTTTGATGGCCGGCATGAGCATTTGCATCCTTTATCCCGTGAACTCGTCCGTTCTTCTCGCGCTCGCTCTCTCTCTCTCTCTCTCTCTCTCT
>CAJDYZ010005352.1:153988-169758 GCA_903986555.1 Heterotrigona itama
CGAAAGCTATTTTGTGCATTGTTCCCTGTAAGAAATTGATAATTATCTGTATTCCTTTTGAAAAAAAACTCTGATCGATTACAGTAAAAATATACAAAGTGCCGGTACGTTTAGTGTTAAAGACACCGAATTTCACGCGATAAAATAACACAACCGACAGAGACACGATGTGATTTTCGCTAGTGAAGCGTACTTGAACCTACCGATCGATAATCGATGCCACCTGCAGGACGCGGTAGTTGGGGGGAGGGGGAAAAAAAAAACTGGAAGCGACGCGCATCGGAGCGATTATTTGCGCCGCGCGACGATAATGGATACGGAAAGGCGGTTTGAATCCGGCCGAATGGGCGTATGAATGGTCGCCGTTTAGCGTAATTATTGGCGCATTGTCTACGGCACAATACCGGCCGCGAAATTGGCATGCAAAAATCGGATGCGATCCTATTGTCGGCCATTGTCCGATCCGTGGCTGCGTGCCGGTCTCCCCGGGCCTCTCCAGTTTTCGAATATTTCGCCGTCAATGCTGCCGATTCGTTCGCCAATCGAATTTACTTTGAACGACGCCAAAAGGAATTCACCCGGTTCCACCAATTACGCGACGTTCCAACATTTTTCCTTCCTTTCTCCATTTTTTTCCTTTTTTTTTCATTTTCTCTCTTTTTTTTTTGAATATACCGCCAAACGCAATGACGAGACGACGCGGTGCGCGCAATTCCGTCACGTTTCGATCGATCAATTTCAATATTTCAACTCTGACGAGCCTTCTCAACTTTTGGCATTAAATCAATTCGCTGGAGGAAATTGCTACCGCTGGATTAATTGCGGAGTTTACGAATGTAAGTGAACAGTTTTTCGTAAGTTTCGTAAGAATTTTGTTAGAGAAAATTCCGCTTCTTTATCGAAGATTGCTTTTCAAGTCAAATATTTATAGTTCCGAGAAGACTTTTTATCCAGATTATCCTAGTAACTCTTCTGTTCTCCAAAATTTTCGATATCCTGTTCCAAAGTTCAAAGTGCCTCAATTTTAGTATTGAACGAATGCTTGATTATGATTCGTATTAACACGTATTAATTATTTAATTATGGAATGTAGGAGGAAAGCTCGTGATAAGCACGCAGACGACTCAACCTTCATCATATCATCCAACATGCGTTCTTTTTCAATTTCGGGCGTAAACAATATTCCATTTTTAGTAACAGAGTTCTATAAAATGCCAGGCATATTAATTTTTTATTTGACCACTTTCTTCGAGACGTTTCGCAGAGTGACGAGTTAAATCGACAATCAGTTAGCTGGAGGTGAAAGTTCACGGATCGCCGTGTCGCGAGTACATTGCCTCGTTGAAGAAGATTCTAGGCCTGCTGAGGGCACGAGAGCTGGATTCGTCGTGGCTAAGGAGAGGACGAGCCGAGAATTTGGTTGGTTATTAGGCAAGGAACGTCGGCACGAATCTAACTCTCCTTCGAACGGAGCAACCGCGGGCTTTTTGTGCGGTCAGATTGGCGGCCATTATGTCCCGAAATTGGGCCTTAATTGTGGCAGCGGTAATGAGTTGGGTTGCTCTAATGCAACGGCTCACCAGCACACGTTGTGCCTTCAAACTTGCTCCCGCGTCGTCTAACGGGTGATCTATCGACAAATTGCTCCTCCTAAACACGATGACAGAGGTCCTTGAGGTCCCTTGAGTTTTTTGAGCCAACTGAAATTGGATGGAATCGGAATAAACTGTGCTTCATTCCACTGATTGATATTTGTGGATAATTTGATCAAGATGAACAGGAATTCTAAATTTCGAAGTTAGCGAATATTTACGATTTTCTTGAAATTATTCGATAATTAACGAACGGACGACTCCTAGATTAATTTGGGCTTGAATTTTTAATTAACAAAAGCATTGTAGTAATAATATTACATTCTTTTAGAAACCTTTTATTAAATTTACTATTATCTCATGGCATATGGTACACAGAACCATATTTCTTGCCTTACAAATCTCGCAGAATTCTTCAGTAGAAATTCTCTTATCCTGTTCTTCATTTGCATCCCTCGATGTATTTCTCATCTTAAATATACTGCTACTCAGAATCAAGCCACGCACAAAAGACCAAAAAAAGGACGAAACCGTGCAGATGATTCCAGACACCCGGTATAGAATAGAGAGTGGTAGGGAATACTACTATGTGGCGACGTAGCATTATTTAATTGCTCTTCCGTTGTTTTTTCGTCGCCAGATAATTTGTGTACCTGGCGGCGATCTCTCAGTTCCACCTGAAAGTTCTCCTCATTTCGTGTCCTTGTCCCTCCGGTTCGTTTGGCAGTCCACGGATCGCTTTCGGTTGTCTCGCTCTTCCACCGATCCACCGTAGGTCCCTCGCTCGTAGCTTGTATAAGTTTTCTCGTTGTGGCGAAGTCGGCACAAGGGGAAAGCAAAGGAGCGAGGCAGCGAGAGAAAGGACGAGAAGGACGAGGCGATCTGGCCGGCCTTACTACTCCTAATTGCGCGTAATTACCTATGGAGGCCAATTAGCTCAGATTGGCTGGACGGATGATCCGCGACTAGCCTGAGGACTCGAACATCGTCGAACGATCCTCTTTCGTCTCCTCGGCTTGGCTCAACTCACGCGAAAGCTGGCTACAAATCGTCCTCGTTTTCAGAATCCTCGCCCTACCTCTCGAGAGCTTCGCGAGAGCCATCCGTCGTCGATGCAAAACGCGAAAAGTAATTGCTGTAATCAATCATCCGAAGTAGGAGCGAGGTGTATTAAGAGCGTATTGTTTCGCACCGGCGGTACGAAAATAATTTGTTCTCCTGTAAACGAGTGTTCTTGTTGCCGACGGTTTGACATTTTCGAGGCGAGAGGTTTTTCCTCTTTCCCCGGGCATCAACAGTCGTCATGTGGGGAAATTCTGACATGTAAATTTTAATTTTAAATTGTAACTTTTGGATTTGCGAAATTTCTAATTTGCAGCGTGAAATTTAAATGATTGAAAAAATTCGATTCCTTTCCTTCGATTGCTTAGTAATTTCTTCTTTTTCCCCTTATTATCTAACGGATTTGAAACAATAATTTAATTCCGCGTGAAAACACAGATATTTCATCGTAAATAAATACACATTTGTAAGTATCTTGAAGTTGGCGTTATTACGCCAGAGTTTCCAAAGGCAAGCTTAGAAAGTATTAGTTATTTATGAGGAGAGAAACTTCCGAACAGAAAGAATGGCGTCCCTCGGCACAAAAGTATTGTCTTCCTGATGGTTTGACGGATCTCTGTTTACCACCGAAAACTTCGTTCTTGCGTAACCGTCCTATATGAACACGCTGATAGAAATCATGAAATTCTTTCGGTCTATGAACTTCGAATATTGGAATGCTGCCGGCAGGGGCATGCTCAACGATTGGAAACAGTCGATTTATTTCTCTTCGATTTATACGAATGTTTAATACATAAAATTTCGGTCAACCAGCAAAATCCTCGCTGTAATAATTCAAATGTACGAGATATTTCCAAATGTGAATTTTTGGCTGGATTCGCATTTTCGTATTTATGGAGCATATATTGAAAAATGTTAGATTTGATAATGTACAAGATACGTAGATCAATTGCAATTAAATAATACAAGAGGTGAAATATCATGTTATTTTCTCATTCGTGAAGTTCATTGATCGGAATATTTTTTTGTAATAAATCCCATTGGACATTAATTAATGCAGGAATTATATCTTCAATTCTAGATCTCTTGTATCTTTTCAAAAATAAAAATTTTAATCACACACTACCAATTGTACTAAAACATTCCAAATGTTTTCCTTTCTGTATTTAACACTTTTTCTCCTCACTATCTTTAACATAGTCTTTCACATGAAGATATCTAAATTTAAATTTCCTTCCAAATAAAAGTCGCTTAGCATTCCATAAATTCTCAGATCTTAGTCTTAAAATTTCCTTGCTCTTCAGATTGTCAAATCTTACTCTTCAAATTCCCTGTCTACGCAAAAGCTCTCGTTTACTTTCAGTCGAGACTCTTTACTCTTTCAAACGTGAAAACCTCGGAGAGATGCCAATAAACAAGAACACCACGAGGAAGATGTTCGTCCTCCTACGGAGGAGATCGCGATATTAATAAGATCCTGGTGATCGTGATGTTCCCACGTTCCTCTCGCAATTTTTCCGCTCGTATATCGGAGGAACGACTTAATGACGGTATCGATGTTCTGTGCGTTTCCACGTTACGAACCGTTTACCGCGGTGTACCGTACCGTAATTACACGCCTCTAATTACGCGTGCAACACAGTGTCCTCCCTTCGTTCGCTGGTTTATTTGTTCTGCCGTTTTCCCAGAGCGTCGCCGGGACTAATATCACCTCGGGCGTTCGCAATCTCAAACGATCGTAAATAATTGCACGCACATTCGCAGCCGGCTTGCTGGCACACGTACGTACGTACGTACATACGTAACGAGCAATTAAAGATTGAATTTCCTTGCCGAGGTAATTGCTTCATCGACGCGGAAAAAGAGACGTTGCGAAGTGGTCGGTACGCGCGATGCTTTTCCATATCTGCCGATCGTTGCTGCATCGCCGCGGTCGTGTTCATAAAAGTTGATGCCAGTTACACGGTGCCGCGACAACGGCGGGATTATAGATTTCTTTGAAGTGCTTTGCAGTTGCATCGGTTCGAAATCCTCGTTTCTCGCCACTCGAAGATTCTTGTTTCTACCAGCAAAGATTGCTTCTTAATTAAATAAATGTCGTTTTTATTGCTAAAGGCTTTGAGTTTCTCGTGTTTCTCGCCCGTGGTATTATCACGATGTTACGATACGATCGTGTTGGAAGGTGGAAAAAATGACGGACGGGGAGTTAGTTGTTTCTAGTAACAAGAAATTTTATACATGCGTAAATTGTGAGAATAATCGATACAATTATTTAGATTACATCGCTGTGCGAAATCATCGACTTTACTTTTTGTTTAAGTAACAATATCATCGCTCAGATACTTCATAACGTGTCACACAGGTTTCTACATAAGCACTATCGAGTTGCAAATTTATAAAATGATGTCTCTGGCTGAAATCTATCAATTTCTGTAGTTTGTAAATCAACGATAAAAACGTCCAATCAGAAGAAAATTAAGAAATCGCGAATTGCAAATATAATCACGTGGAAGAACTAGAAAAAAAACGTCCTGTATTATCTAAATCTTTCGTGATTAAAAATTCCGTTTTTCAACGAACGAACGAATCTCCTCGCCAAAGATACAGTTCTGTCTAAGCCTCGCTGGAAATTCACGATGAGCCAGCCCTGTGCCACGAATAATACGTTTCTCTCTGTAAACCGGGCAGAACGTATATTTATCTGGTCTTTACATAAGCCGATTCGGCTATTGTTCCGTATCCACTTTTCAACATTTCGAATCCTCGTGAAGTTCGAAACGTCTCCTCGTGGTTCGAGCGAGTCGAAGAATGGAAACGCGCAGGCCAAGGGCCAAGGCAACAGAAAGAGAATGTACGCGAAAAAAAAAAAGAAAGAAAATCGCGGCGGCGGAGGGAAAATCTGGCTGGTGGCAAGGGGGATGGGATGGACAATTCGTCATTAGTAAACAAATAGTTTAGCGACCGATCGGGCCGGGCCTACATAAACTAAACAACAATGAGGACCGCGGGTTCTGAAAGAAATACCGACTCGCTACCCTTCGGGCCGAGGCACACCTGGCTTCACATTCGTAGGAGTTTACCTGCACACGGGTGGGTGCTGAAGAGGTCAGGGGCGTGTGTACCCAAGCTGGTACCACGCCACCACGCCACCACGCCCAGCCGCTCGACTAATAGTGATTTATTTCGCGAGCTTAACGATCTCGTCCGATTTAGCCTCGTCCGCCGGCCTTTATCTCTTTGTCTTTGATCGGCGAAAGGGTTGCGTAATCGTCGAGGCTGATTCTTCGACGCATTTCTCTCCAACAGTTGCTTCTCATTTTCGGTCTTCGAGTTCGTTCTTTTGTGGTTAATCAATACGTTGCGCGCAATGTGAGATGCGAATATTAAAAGATCGAGTAGAATTCGCGATGTTGCTGGTTTTTTCTTAATGGTACAAGCAGGGATAAAATTTGCAATGTTTACGTTTAAATATTTTGTTATTTTGCTGCTCTTCGAATTTTATACGCCTTAGTTGTGAAATTGTAAAGTTTGTAATTTTGTTGCGATAAAACAAAATGCGACAATGTTTCTGGAGGATTATTGTAGATTATTAATATTCTTCTTCATATTTCATATTCATATTCGCTTTCATATAATATAAATAAAAATATATATAGAGCATTCCATTTAAAAAATTGAAGATCACCTTCAATTCACAAAAATCAGTGCGAAAAAAATTTTTATGCATCATTCCATTGCGTATAAAAAAACAGTACAACTTTGTCTCCTTTTATTTCTCCTTAGCATCTACCGTTACGAGAAAAAATTCTGGACAGTAAATCTAATGAACACAAAAGCAACTAAAATAACATCACCTTACAAATATGAAATTTTTTAAAATTAATCATTTTCTACGATGAGAAAAATTAAGTGAAAAATACACGCCATCCCAATGTTCTTTCTTTAAAAAACGAATAACCTCGGAGGGTACTTAGCAGCGTGGACACGTTCCTGATCGGAATACTAGATTTTCGTTCGACGAGGATCTCTCCACCTGACCGAAACCGATCGTTGTTAAAAAGAATTTCTCGGATTCGTTCGTCACCTCAAATTTCAGAATACAACTGACACCCGGGGATACATCTTCGAGATCGTACGAGGGATGGAAAGGGCGTAACCGAGCAGTGCTCTAATCGGCCGATAGTAATGGTTCGGAGCTTCCAATTTCTTCGATTTCAATTCATCCAGCAGGAACGTTGATTTTTAACCGACGAAAACTCGGGATCGCGTTCCTTGGTATCTTGGGGCTTTAAACACGAAAAACCAAGACACGTCCCTGCTTTTGTTTGGACGGAACAAGACTGGAGTCTGGTTCTCGGCCGAGGCTCAGGCAATCGAGAGTATTTGTTCAGAAGATTCCTATCGAGCTCGTGTAACTACACGTTTTTCACGTGAACCACGCTGAATTATCAATCGACGCTCCTTCCACTTAATCGCGTCGGTACTTTGTTTCGCTTTCGATACTTTGGCGTATCAGGGTGCGATGTTTGGCGGTTCGATACGTCCAATAGATAAACTTGAAAGATACTTTAGACGATCATGGGTAAAAAGAAAAGATGTATTTTTAATACAATTTTTTAGTAATAATTGATAACATTTTCGTGTTTCTTTCAAATTACAAATATAATTGATAATTGCGGTGTAGTTTTTAAAATTTAATGTTATTTATTATTTCCTTACCAAAATATCTTCTATCTTCTTATCACATTTGTTTTTGGAGCTAAACACGTCTCTTTCGAACTGTTAACACTAAACCTATTGACGTGTGAAGCATAAAATTTCCATCAGAGATATTAAAGTAAGGAGAATAGAAAAGCTTTATAATACAATAAATTACACAAGCTTTTATTCATATACTTGACGAAGAATAATTTTCTTCAAAAATACACTGTATCTATAAAATTTCCAACAGTTACAATTAAAGTGATGAAAGTGACGATTATATACTATAAATTGGTCACTCTGATCACTTTGGTAATTCTAATGTTAAATACATCTCCATCTTCCAAATAGAAACAATGCCAGCATCGTTTGTTAACGTTTCGTTTTCCCGCTTCCGCCGACGCGTTGTCTTCCGCGTCGCGGCTCTTTCGTCCAATTGCACGCAATATGAAATATAAAAATCAGTCTCGCAGCCAAGGGCGCCCGGATCTACGAGAGGACTGGTCGCCCCTTTGTCCACCTAAGTTTCTCCATCCTTGATCCTTTCTAAACTATAGGTAAAGAAAAAGAGAGAAAGAGAGCATCTCGATGGTCCCTGCCGCGAGATTAGCATGACAATGCGTTCACCAGCCACTCATTATAGCAGTTCGTGATCCCTCGTTCCGTTGCGGCGTAAAACAAAATTCCAGCCCACGAAAATCTCACCGGACAATAGGGGTTGACACCTTTCTCGATTCAACCGTTCCCCGATACCGTTCTCCTCTCTGTAACGCTCGTCCACCACTTTGTCTCCCTCTCGGACCTTCGTTTCATTTTTACCCCCACCCTCCCGTTTCGTTTCTCTTCTCGTTCTCCTCTCTTCTCGTCTCGCTCGTTTTCTCTATCTTCGGCCTCTATTACCAGCCGACATCATCCCTTGTCCACCCCCTTCCAGGACGAGCTAGCCTTCTCCCACGGCTCATTCTTTCGCCGAATGAATACGAAAAGATGGATCGCTTCCCTCTTTGCGCAGCCTCGTCGTGCTCGTTCGTGCTTTGTTGTCGAGAAATCGTGCGATTTTTCGACGAATTCACGCGTCTCGACACGCACTATACATTGTTTACGCACGATCGTGATCCCGCGACGTCGCCCAGGGTTCCTTCAGATCGCTATCGATGCCTGGAGAATCGATCTATTCCCGATGGAAACCGTCCGAAGATTTTCGACGATCACGCTGCGACACCGTGACTCTTTCTTTGATAAATAATGGTTCTTCGACTTTCCCGGAATGACGATGGCTTAGCGTCTTCCGTCTTCCCGCTCATTGTAATAATGGCCCTTTCTGTTTGGAGGTTCCTTATGGCGTGATGTATGGTCGCACGGTGCAAAGTCTGTGTGGCATTTCGGTCATTATGAAAAGTATCTTTCTTTTCTTTCAAAGATCTTCTAAATTCCATTATGTATTATAAATTCATCAATCAATTGTTCCTCGAAGATTCTCGACTCAGAATTTTTAATTAAAAATTAATACAATATAAAATTAATACAATAGTTAGTTGGTCGCGAATATGGAACCTAGTTGGAACGCATTTCTGCACCTTTAAATATTCCATAAAATGAGTAGAATGCATTGAAAATTCTAAACATTCTGAAAATCCTAAAAAATTCTAAAAATTGACCAGTAAGAAATTAAAAAATTAACTAAAAGAGATCGATCGAAGAAAGCGAGCAGTCTTAAAAAAATAAAGGTTGTCCCAGGACACGCGAAACGAATCCAAGACCCCCGGTCCGTCTTATTTGCATTCGCGTGAAGCGACACGAAGTCCATTCCGGAAGCATGGACGTCGAAAATCCAGCGGAATCTCAAATTATGATGATTCGGCGGGCAACAGAGCGCGCACCGCAGATGTCTGGCAAAGGTGCATAAAAGGGGATGCTGATAGAATGATACAAAGGAGAAGCTCGATATTGACGGGACCAAAGGGAGCATAATGCAGATCCCGAATTTTCGGAAAACTCTCGAGCTAATCGACGTGAACGACACAATCGCGTTTACCTGATGGACGGTCCCTTTCGACCACCGTGAGAAACAGTGATCCAAGTGTTCTGAAAGCGTCCACGAGTAAAAAAAAGAAGGGAGATGGAAAGAGAACGAGAGGAAAGCATCTCGGTGGCCTCCTTAACTGATGAGAAAAAGAAGGAACAGCGTAAGAATACGTGAAATCTCTCCTCTCGAAATTTTTCCTTTCTCTACCTATTGTAGTTTACGTTGAACCACGTTGCATTAAAATGCAACAATTTAACCCTGGAGATCTGTTATTAGAGTTAGTTAGTAAGATTCTTCGTTATTACTGAAGAAACATATTTTATCGCATTTTTGTTATTTTTGGCGTACAATTATGTATAGAAAAATAAGAATTTTTGGATACAAAATGTATAAAAATTTTAGTTTTTAATTTTAAAATAAGTAATAAATAGATTGGTAAAAATTAGTTACGAGATTTGATTAGATTAATAACTCCAGGTAGTGGATTCTGTGGTTCCCAGTGATACGATTTAAGAATTAAATATGAAATGCTTTTTACAAGGGGACTTTTATTTTATCTACTCGATGCGCTTCGTTTTTATTTTTAGGAGACACTTTAATTTTGGTACAAAGGCAGACAAAGACCTCACTCTGATTTATATACGAATTTCTGAGTAATTAGACATCTTATTTAAATTACCAATAAACGAAGAATTGAGGGAATTTTATAAGGGCACTCCTGATACAAAGAAGAATTTTAGAGTCGGTTGCGTCTTTAACAAGCCATTTGCTTCAATCCGCAACATGAAATCAAGGGTACTTCCTTAAAATGTCCAAGAAGATTCTTGAAAGTTGCTCGAAACCCTTAAAGGAGGATCTTGCTCATCTTTGATTCGTTAAAGGACAATGTACAGCCGTTTCCTCTTTGCGGACGTTCTTAAGACTTGCTCAAGATATTGGTAGAATAAACGGTCCAGACGGTAAAAATGTAGCAAAATGTACTTATCATAGAACTCTTTATCCTATTCAATTTACAAGTATCTGTTAAATTTATTTATTGGAAAATGTATTTCTTATTATTAGTAAGAAAACGTTTCTTGTAGAATATATCTTTAATGTTTAATGTATCACTTTAGTTTCTTCAGTACTTGATTCAATATACCAGGCAACCATATTCGTCGTACGATACGTCTTCAATAATTTAACCGATGAAAATACTCGAAACTGAAAAATACTTCAAGTTAAATGTTCAATTATTTTCTAACTTTTAACAGCAGCTAAGTTCACAATTGTCTTCTTCCTTTTTCCTATTAATAAAAAACAAAAAAATATTTTTGCAATACGTTTCACAGTTACATATGTTTTAGAAAAATATTTCTGAAACGACACGAAGAATTCCCATTTCATTCCCGACAGTCGAATTTCAAATCTCTCTCGAATTAATATCATCGTTGGCAACTTCAACGAGCAGTCCAACCAGTTTGGATCGTCATGTAGCCTAGAACTTCCCATCTTCATAACAATGACACCACGAACAATGAAAGCTCACGGGAAGAATAATTAACCTCGCGGTAATCGTTCGACGGCACGGACGATGGTCACTGCGACGCATCATAGCGTTTGGTCCCATTGAAGCCCAGTAAGGATTCCCATCAGCTGCCACACGGTTCCTTGAGTCTTCGAGCGCTGGGGTCGCGTTAAAAGAAGGGTCTCGGGAGGGTGGCGAATTAATTTATGCAACAACGTACCGAGACACCGCCGAGACTCGTTTCTTTGACCAGGTGATGACCAATCCGTGTCGCAACCACCCTAAAACTTCCCTCTCTCCTCTCTCTGTCGTTCGTGTTTGCTCCCTTTTAACTCTCGGGTCGTGCGAAAATTCTCGCGATCCTTTGTCTTCGCAGTTTTTCATCCCCTGTAGACACTGTTATACTTACTTTTCGTTCATGACTGATTTCACTTCAGTCGTTTCTTATTTGTTCTTATTCGAACTTATTTTGGGGGGAAATACGGTAACGACAAAAAAGGTCGATGACCGGTGCGAGAAAAGAAGATGCTAAAGTATGAAAGCAGAGAAAGATGTGGAAATTGGGGCAAGTGGAGACTGTTTGGAAAATGACAAATGATTAAGTCGTATATCTTTATTGTTGTCTTTATTGTTGTTTCGAATGGGGAGACCTTTTGCTCGATGAAACGCCAAGCTTTCATCTAGAGAACGATGGTCTAGTTTCACTGGTTTGTTAACTGGGTTACGTATGTCGCTATCGTATATTGGATATACATGTTTCTTGTGTTTTTTTTTCTGCCTCTTTCATCTTGTTTTACTTCTGCATATCATCGGCTTGGCGATGTTCTTGGAAAGTTGTGGATATCTTAATAATTTTGCGCGAAGTTGTGGAAATTGCTTGCAAATATTCCTATAATATAAAAACGCGACAAACTCCAATTCTCGGACTTTATACAAAATATATACACATATATGAATCTAGATTCTGCTTAAACGCTCACGGTATAAAAATCTAACTTTCGTACATTCGCTTTTTTACTGTGATTTAAAAGAAAATAATGGACGTTCGAAATCACAGTACAAATACTCGCCGGAACAATTAGGTGTTGAAATATTAAGAAATTCTCGAAACGACGATTCAATTATAGCGTGTCAAAGGGAGGGCCCAAACTGGCCACGCACCAGGAAACTGGGGCAAGAGGGCTAGACAAAAGGGCATTGTGACGAATCTTCCATCTCCCTTGGCACGGGGAACCCACCAGCACCCTAAACAACGGACGAGAAAGTGAAGGAAAAGAGATTAACGAATTCGGGGGCACCTCGGTATTTTTACGCTCGATTACGACGCTCGGGCTTTGTCTCGTCGCCTCGCCCTCGGCAAGAAAACGAAGAGCGTAAGTAAATAAGACAACGGATCGGTGTTCGAGATAAGCTCTCGCTTTCTACGCTCGCTCGAACTTGAAAGATGTCTCGGTCCTATAATTATATCGGCCGCCTTCAGGGGCTGGCAGCCGTAAAATGAATCGGTGTGTTTTTACCTCGAGCACCGTCTAAATTACTTCCTGCCATTCGTAATTTTATTCCTAGTTCGAGCGATTCGATTTCGACGATACTTGGATCATACTTGAGTGCTACGGCGACACATTGTGACATGCATCTAGATGTAGTGAGGAATTGTTATAACAAGTATACTTACTGATAGCGATTTCTTTGCTATAATATCATGTACTTTATTCTAGCACACTGTGGGTAGAAAATGAACATGCCTGCTGAAAAAACGTTAATATTAAATTAACAATAAGTACGAAATACAAATGTAGCGAATGTACCCAAACTATTGACCAGTCATTTGCTAAAACAAAACATCTCCTGCTAAAAGGAAGCCTGAGCATCAACCACCGAAGCTGAATCTCGACGAAGCACGATGTTCAAACGAGAATGATGTCCCGGTGGTGCGCCGCGTTTCACGTGGCCGGCACATCGAAAAGACTGCGACGCGTGGAATCTACGGGCTTCCAGTGGCATTGAACCAAGCTGAGGGCAAGAGAGAGAAAGAGAAAGTGAGAGAAAGAGAGAGAGAGAGAGAGAGAGAGACACGTGGTCCCCATTCATGGTTGCCGCCGAGCTATACTACTACGGTTCGAGTACGTTGGCTGGAGGTCGACTAGGAGAAGATGGAGGTCAAAGGGAGCGAAAGGAGAGGGAGGTGGCACGGTTGGCGGGTAAAGGGTACCAGCGAGCCACTGTAGGTGAGGGTGAAACGTAGAGTCAGTGGGGCCGTCGTTGCCGACTATACCGAGTTGGTATAGTCCACCACCACCACTACTACCACAAGCAATAGCGATGTTACCCCGTCGAGTTCGAAAGGGTAGGTGGTGGTCTCAGCCTCGTGTCGGTACACGGGTCGCGATTCTATGCTGCACGCTCGTGCAGAGGGCTATAACCCACGGCTGTAAAACTTACCAGAATCCAGTTCAGTCGATCTAACGGTCAACCTCTTTCCAGCATCGACTCTCTACCACTTTCGATGCCCCGCTGTTCAACTGGGTCACGACCTCGTCATTGATTCTTTTGGTTTTGATCCACCTTCGAAAATCCACGTTCGCGACTATGCCCTACCATTGGAAACGTTTTACGTGGTATTTCAGAGAGATGCGAACGTTAGTCGTCGAGTGTTGTGGTAATTTATTCAAAAGAAAGCAGGCTGTGCTCGTGTTATCGTAAAATCGTAAGAATCGTTCCTACGATCTTCCGTGTAATTTGATTAATACGGATATTCAGTACGCCAACTGACCAGCGATGCATCAAACGTACATCCGAGGATGTTAAAGGGGATCGCATAAATACAATGAGCATAGGTGCACGCACTTAATCTCTCCGCTGCTTCTCATCCCTTTCCTCCGTTTCCCTGCGCGAATGCGGGCTACCCGCAGCTCAACCCTCTTCTCTTCCTTTCTCTCTCTTCTGGTTGGCCTGTCCTCTCGTGTCCGTTTCTTCCCTCGGTACACTCCCTTTTAGACTCTCTCTCTCTCTCTCTCTCGCAAGGAGAATTTTGAACGATAAATACGCCGCGATATAACTCAATATCGGGCCACGAAAAAGAAGGCAGGCAGCAGGCAAAAATGTTCCGTGGATCGACCTCGAGGGCAGGCCGGAGCGAGGCATTAAAAGGGAGAGGACATTAAGAACCACTACAGATCTTGTGTATAAGGATCCGCGGCTCGGACGGAGACCGAGAGAAAGAAAGAGAAAGGGAAAGGGAAAGAACGATAAAAGGGAGGATAGTGGGAAGATAGAGCGTGGCGAAGAGAGACGGAGGCAAGGATGCTCACGTATGAGGCAGGACCTCATAACTCCTTATAATGTCCTCTTCTGCGGATGCCTAGCATACACCCCCGTTCCCGTACGCTGTCTCGAGGAACACAGTGAACACACCATTGACCCTCTTCTTCTTCTTCCTCCACCTCCTTCCTCTTTTCCTTTCCTCTACTACTTCCAACTTCTTCGCCCTCCTCCTCCATCTTCTTCTTCTTCTTCTTCTCGTCGTTGTCGTTGTCGTCGTTGTCGTCGTTCTCGTACTGCACGTTAAAGTGTGGGTGGTTTGTGTGTACGCGCCATAAGGCCTGCCTCGCAGCTCTCCCTTCCCCGTCCGCTCCTTGCCGTTCGTCTCATCCTTCTGTTCCTTGCCCTCCACCTCTTCCCTCGGGAGTCTGTGTACTTTTATATGCCCTTCCATACCTTCTCCAAGGGAATAAGAGAGTTAATCTTGATATAATGGCCGCGACTGTCGCGGCCCACAAGACAATAGTCCAAGATATATCGTTAGCTTCGCCCTTTCGCATCTCGGCGCCATTATGCTGGCACGCTCGATTCTCCTTCTTCTTCGTTTTCTTCCACTTCTTATTTCGGCTTCACGGGGTGTTACGAGACGCGCGCGCGCACAGAGCGAGAGCGCCCGCTTGCTCGCTCGCTCGCTCGCTTTCCAGGCAATGATAATGCGACTCGCAGCCGATGCTTTCGATTATACGCGGCACCCGGCCGGAATGTATATCCGGCTACCAGAGCGAGCAGCGCTCGCCCGAGACTCTCGCACGCTTTGTTGCGTTTTCGCGACCCACCGATTGTCTTCTCGCGACCGTAGTACTCACCGTCGTTCCGTGATGGAAATTCGTTGTACGTTCGTTTATATTTGAACAGGCCTGGCTGTATCTGCGCGAGCGATCTCGCGATCTCACCGTGCGAGTCGTTCCGTGCGTTGGTAAATTTCGACTGAACTTTACGCGCTGACCTTTCCGCGCCACGAGAAATTTCTTTGTCTACGTCTGTCGTTCAGTGTTTAATTGCACTCGCTGATTGATGAACGTAGTTGGTGCTTCACTACGCGTTTTTTTTTTTTAATTTTTTAATTGATGGATCTTTTGAGGAAGAGCGAAGGTAGACTTGGCACTGGAAAGTATATTCGTGAAATACTGTTGACAGTGATTTTTGCTGATTTTATTCAGACAGGCAAGAGAGAAGAAAAAAAGTAGAAGAATTCCAATCGATACATTTTTACAATCCGTAGAAATATTAGATGAAATCGTATGAAATCGTGCGAATTGGGCACATATCAATTACGCGTCTGTTACAGATTCTATTCACTCTCGGCGCCATTGTACAAAAAATCTCGGTACAGATTCATCAATCTAAACCCTTATCATCCCCCGGCAGATCTTTCTCATTAAACACGATTCAAGCTTCGCCAAATTCAAATATCGGTATAAAATCTAATTATAAACGGCACGATGGTCCCGTTGACTTCTCTCGAGAGGTATTCATCGCCGAGAAGGGAAACGAGAAGAGGAGGAGGTCGCTCCAGCCGAAAAAAAGGACAGAGAGAGAGAGAGAGAGAGAGAGAGAGAGA
>CAJDYZ010005352.1:169793-181676 GCA_903986555.1 Heterotrigona itama
TCCACGCGATTATCTCAAGATCAGCGTATTAACCGCGATCCATTAACGAAGACGAGAGAGGCCGGGGAAGAGATAAAGAAACAAGACGCGGATCCGTGATCCAGCCTGCTGGAACTCATAAAGGCCTCCGCTACTTTCTCCTCCGTCTTCTCCTCGCCAACCGACTCCCCCGCAAAATTATAATCTGATCTCGTATTAAGCATCTCCTTTCTGACCCCCTCTCGCTCTGCCCTGCTTCCCTCCACGTCTTTCTCTCCCTCTCCTCGTGTACCCCTATTTTTATGCAGATCAGAAGCGAGAGAGCGCCCTGAGGTGGGAAGCCGCGCGCTATAAACGCTTTATAATCTCGGTCTCGCTGGCTCTTCGTACGTGCCGTTCGTTTTCGAAGGGCAGCTGCTGAAGCGTTCTTCGTGAGGATCCGCGTGCACACGCGCTCGTGACTGAAATCGATTAATCCGAGAGAAAATGAGGGGCCACGCGAGGCCGCGGCCGGTGTGGATGATCTCTCGATCGGCGCAGATTGACGAACGAGATTTCGTACGATCACATCCGCGGCGACGACACGTTGGTTGCCAACGGGCCCGTGGGAGCCGCGAACCTCTACGTCGGCTTGTTAGATTCCACGTTGGACGCGGCGCGAAAGGAGATGATGAATCGGCGTGTATCGTTTGCCACTCACAGGCCATGCGGCCGTGCTCCATTCGAACGAGTCTCTCGAACGAAGGAGAGAAAGGATCCGCTCCTTCGTTTCGATTTCAATGATTTTTTGGCGTTGCTCGGTTGATTAATCGACGGATGTTAAATAGGTTGCAGGTGTTTGTAATTGTGCGGTTACTAAGTGGATATACGTTTGTTGGTATAATCGACGATCTAACGAGCGCAATCATTGTGCATGTGACACGAGAAAATGGTGCAATTTATCGTTTCGGAATTCTTCTATTTTGCTATCTATGTCACAATGTAAATATTGCAAAACCTTGAAGCTCGCCTTGCAATCTCTATCAAATACACCATCATTCGATGAAAATTGAAGAATCAAGCATAATGTACACTTGTAATAATTCTTAATACATAACACTGAAATTGAAATTTCACATTTTCAATTAAACTTCTTCGTGGAATTCTTGTAGCAACAAGTGCAACTTGATGCTACAAAAAGGAAAAAGAGAAAAACAAAAAATGAAATTAATTTGAAAATATTAAAATATGAAAAAGATACATAAAAAGAAAGACAATTTTAAGTCAGTCATCAGTAAGAGAAACCATTGTAAGGATGAAAAAAGTCTGGAGCTTCATATTTAAAATATCTTCACGGGAACGACGCGTGTCTCCAGTCTTTTTCATGTTCCATGCCGCGTTTCCATTACTATGGCGGCTAATAAAAATCGTTTCATTCGCGTGCGTCTTGGGCCGGCATTGTTGGAAGCCCAAGGCGTCGAAACGGAAGAACGATGTCCGTTGGCGACATTCATGGTCTCGCATTAAACGCATTCGGACGTTACTTAACAATGAATTAACCACCCCTCGGGCCGGTTGCTCGAGGGGCAATGGACAGGACATGCGAGGATTTGGCTGCTCCTTCTTTCGTACAATGGCTTCCGGGCTCGTGACATCGCTTCCCGAGGGGAGAAATTATCCATGAAATATTAAGGGACCTCGCGAACATTAACCCTCGCTTCAATTGCGCCGCGAGTATCGCGTAACCAGCACTTATGACGTTTAAGTCGAACATACAGGCGGGCCAATGTAATTCCGTGCTGCAAATTTTCGTGTTCGGCATCTGCACGAGAGCTGAACGGTAGGAATTTCTTCAGTTACTCCTATCGCATCCCTGTATTTTCGTGACACTCTCGTACTTATCGTCGAATGACGGGAAATAAGGAACGTACGGAATGAATTTACGTAAATTTTAAATGTTATGAAATATTGAAAAATTCAATCAAATTAACAAGATACTATCCCGTTGCCGTCGTGTTTGAAATTAAAAGATTCAGAGATGCTTAAAACGCGGTACAATGCTCGTAATATTTGATAAACTTCTGTCCTTCGAAACGTATAAAAATATGAATTTACACACAGTATACCGACAAGTTTTATTATAAAATTGTCAACTACAGGGAAATGTCATCCTCATTGTAATTAATTACGAATTTTAATTTCAGTCTTAACCCTGAACGAACAATAACTACCGCGTGTTCATCTTTTCTCTTCAACGACACGGTCGCGAGTGGGAAATCGGCTATAGAATCGGAATAGATTCGAAAGTGTCACCGTTTCGAAAGGCAAGGCCGACGACGCGACGTCGTCGACGGCCACGTTTCCACGGCGAAGGGGGTGAAACGGTTGAGATGGAACGTCGATAGTAGTTATAAGAATCTACTTGGCGTTGGCCGCATTTAGAGGGCGCCCTTCTTCTTACGGCATCTCGGAGGGGTAGTTGGCATGGCCATTAATTCATCTGCTCGTTGATTGCCTGCGCCCATCCCCCGTGCCGCTCTCCGCCGTTTCTAGCCTCGTATCCAGGCCGTCTCTCCGCACTTTTCTAATTAATTTCTAACTCGAGGTTAGTCCGTAGACCTATCGGTGCCGGCGACCCTCTGCTTCTCTTCGCCGGTTCCACGCTCCAACAGGGGGTTGGGACAGGGAGGAAGGTTGAAGGAAACGTTCCTCGTCACTTTCATAGGGCAGCGTGATCGATGCGAGGACGATAGTAACTCCGCGAATCGAGCCGAGCAGTATCACAGCGTTCGCTGTTATTCTTGTTAATTCGTGCCTCTGCTTGGTCACGCGTAGAATGTGTGAAACGATTCGTTGGTCCGTTAGGAGACGACGGAACCGTTCCTTTTTCTTTTTTTGTCAGTTGTCGATTCTCTTGGCCAATCATTGTGCAATCGTTGAATTAATATTATAGCAGGAAAATGTTACAAGTCACAGATTACGAGTTGGCGGTGTTATTAATTAATCCTCTGTGACATTGTAGTATTTACGTGTATCCACATTTGGGAAATTTTATTTTGTACACTTATTGCCTCATTGGTGTATTTTATCAATATACCGTATGGAAAATACCAAATGAATTATTCGTGACAATTATTGGTTTCTAGATTTTGTATTGGAGTGAATAGCTACGGTTAGCTAACAATTTTCTTTCCTCTGTTAGTGAATAAAAATTACTTCCAAGTAATATCAACGAATAGAATGAAATTTTTCTAAATTGTAAATTATCCTGTTTGAAGAAAAATTGTTAAAAAAAAATTTATAATGCGTCACTTGCAACTTGTAATTAATATTATTACCAACATAGTTGTTACGAATTCTTCCTACAAAATGAAACGAGTTGAATCACAAAGTATAATAAAAAGTATTCTCAATCGAACGTCAAATCAAACGTTGCAATAAAACGCCTTTACTATGCTGTATCTCGCAATAGAGGAACTTTGATCGCTATTCTATTTTAAATCTGGAAATAAATATTACAAGTAAATTGCATTATATACGTGACTTGCTTTAATGTATCAGAATCGTAATTCATATCGTCTATATGACGAACATGTTACGAAATGATAGGTTGGCAACGCCGTTAGCAGCACGTATCTATCTAAACGGGTAGAAATTAATAGCCAATTAAAACGAGCTACCAAAGTAAATTCGCAATATCCACGATATATTCCGCGCTGATTTTACAACAGATCGCAACAGAACAACAGGCAACAATTTTAGAAAATAACGGGAGGACAGATCAAATAACGAAAGAGCGCTAAAGCAAACATCATTCGAGAATAACAAATTTACCCACACCTTGGCATTCTCTGGAACGCTTCCATGGCCTGTGGTGCAGCCACACACAATCTTCTTTGTATCCCGACGCTAATAATTCACGCTGATCCTTCCATTCAGTCATAAATCTTTCAAGGAACGCAGGCTGCTTACATAATTCGTTGTGTTCGCGCAACGCGCGTATCACAGGCGTCCCAGTCGCGCGATTAAAACGCGCCCAGACGCAGCTTCTCGTTTCCTATTGCATTTCTCTCTATCGACATTTCCCTCCGTATCTCGTGCATGAGTCCACTCGACTCGACACGAGACAACGATCGTGAAGAGAAACGACGAAGTGGAGAAAGGGGAGTGGAGTTTTATTAATTAAGTCGCGTGCAGTTTCTTATGTAATTACAAGGATCTTTAAATCGAGCGATAAAGTCATTGACGCAACGCGGACACGCGTTGGATAATGCTCAGCGATTCAGAGCGAGGATAGCGTGACCGGATGTGTAATTTCGAAAAACGACTCTTCGTAGGCCGTTCGTTTCGTCGCGGAATTCCATCCTAATGGTTTGACCAAGCGGACGCTTCGACTGGTAGAAATCCAGATCGTTGAAATGTTTAATCAACGTATTAATGCGGTACCACCTCGGAGACTTGCGATTAAACTTCCACGTAATTGCCGGTTACTTTATCGTTAACATGTTCAGCATTCGCCATGCAGAAGGCTACTAATTTTTATTCCGCGTATGTAGCAACTAGGTTGCAATTTCTATCTAGTGGAGTCGACGGACAGAGTTTTATTATCGATTTTCCCAACGGAACTTTGATTTCTTTTTTTTTTTTTTCTTTCTTTATAGGAAAATGAAAGTATCAACGAAGAAATTGCTATTTGTAATTTCATGTACGAGGGAATGAAATAGTGGGGTGGTTCTGTATGCACGTACGTGACAATTATCGTAATAATAACTTATCCGTAATAATCATCTTCAATTAAAAAATTCTTTCGTCAAGAAGAAATATAATTACGCCGGGAGAATTTCGTTATCGCGAAAAAATCTTCCATTAAAGTCTTTTCACGAGAGGAAGTGGAAATTTTGTTATAATCTTTGTGTTGGCATAATCAATGACTTTCGAGGTAAACGAAACATATCTCTCGATAAAAATAGGAATTTCTTCAGCTAAGAGGTTTTCTTCAGCGAATTTTTATTTGCAAAGAGCAATATTTTTCATATTGTTCTCCTATTTTCGTGCAGATGATAGATGTATAGCGAATGTACAAACTACTTTCAGAAAGAAGCTATATTTAAATGTCTTGCGAAGCGTCTACGACCGAGTATACCTATTTATTTTTGCTAAACGCTTCTTAATTGCCCTTTAAATGCGATAACGATATATTCTCACCTGGTTTTTCCAATTTGCACGGAATAATTTATCGCTATTTTTCAAGCTATCAGGACGTCGTGCAAAATAGCGCATAGCATTAATCACTCTATTGTCAGTTATTCTTAAACCATTCATCGAAATAAATTACACATTGATTCATCGTTTCAACGATCTTCTCACAGTGATTGCAGTGATATATATCTTCTAATGGTTTGCATCTTCATTGTTCGCGTCTGGCCATTAATCTATATTTCGAAATATATGGCACTTTTTGAAACATTAATTATATTTTTTGAAACAGTAACACGTGGTACTTTCCGATACGAAAAATAGTAAGACTAGATTTCTAAAATCTATGACAGTTTTGATTTCAAACAGGACAACGTTGTTGAATTTCATAATTATATATAAATTAAATCAACAATATGTAACAATATGTTACCGCTTACCGCTTCGAATAACAATATGTAGATATATTTTTACCTTCAATTTGCGTTGGATCTTGTTTGTTTCAAAATTTGACGCGTTATTCGGATTATCAACGCACGATACGTTTTCTAGAATTAAATCATCGACACATTGTAACATTAGACATTAATTTCTCAAGAATTGACCCTCTTAATCGTGCACGATTTTTCTGTTTACCGTCTAAAGTTACAAAGACTATTGTCAGAAAATGTATTAAAATCCTAGTACTTTGTCACGAGAACATTTTTCAGTAAGAATTCATTTTGTAAAAATAAGGTGCGTCATTATTACGAAAAGTCGATACATATCAGCTCCCAGAGGATTAAAAAGCATACTTTGAAATAATCTTCCCAAACGAAGAATCGAAATTCGTTTGTGCCAACCGAAAATCGTTTCGTTCCTCGCCACCGTAGACGATGATTTCGTAGTCGAACGTATCCACTTCCTGTCCGCGTGGACAACGCGCTACCCGCAGGACATCGTCGACAGCGCGGCCTCTTGGAGTGCACTTGGTTCACGGATCCGGTGAACAAGATTTAAAGGGTCCGCGTAAACAAACGGGCTGCCGTGCTAACCGAAAGCTGCAACACTTTTTTTTCTCTTTTCCCTCTTATATATCGGCGCGGCGCTCTCTCGTTCTCTTCCCCCTATCTCCTCTCTCTATCTCTCTGTGCGTGCGTGGTCTTTCTTCTTCGCTCTCGCATTGTCGGCTAAGTGCCATTATGCTGGCACAGGCTACACCCTGTACGAGCACGTAATAAAGCAACGAGGGAGAGGTGGAACGGGCGAGAGACAAAGAGAAAGAGAGCGAGCGCCGAGCCGCGGTGGGCAGACTTCGGCATTGTGATGCAAATGTGTCTAATCGGCCGAGCCAGCCGACCATATGTCCGTTTGTGCGCAACGAGCGTCAGCCTCGGCGTTGCACCGAGATGAACATGCTAAACCTAACCATTAACCATTATTGCGTACTAATGACGATCGCGGGCACGCTTAGTTAAACATATGACGAAGCGTCAAGGCTGCTGCTCTTCGACAGTCGCCGATGCCACGGACTTTGCTCCGATCAGCTGTGACCACCCAGTCGTTTCAGTCGTCGTATCCTCCGACGGGATTGACGGTATTTCTCTTTTGGCTCAGCACGTGGCTATTTAGATCTCTGACGAAGAAGAATTTAAAGTTACTGAACTTAACTCTGAATTAATAAGTATCCGTCAGAGACGATTCTAGGGATTTATACTGGATACTCCTGGTGATAATGATAATGATCAGCAGTAAAATCGGATTAAATTAGAAATTCCAAGATCGAGTAATTTAATCCTTAGACGGTATCGTTCGGTTACAGATGTCTACAGTCAACTAAAAATTTTGGGATATCTGACTCTTTGACACTTTATATTCTCGGTGATAGAAACTAGCAATCTCTAACTAGTGGCTAAAGATTAAATTTATTCGAAAATTAAAATTGTGCGTTAACCGAAAATTCCGATGGTCCAATAACAAGAGTTGGAGTCTTTATTTAGAATGCTTGGAACGTGTATCAATTTCACAAATTATCGATTCGAAATCAATTTCGGAGCAGTAGTAGGAGCAACAACGTGTAACCAGGTTTTTTCATTTGTGACATCGTAGAAGAAAATCGATATATTCTCTTTGAGTCTGGGAGAACGTGAATCCTTGGCAAACCGGAGGCTCGAATTAAGCTTTTAAAGTACAGGAAAGTAACGATATTACAATATATCCATCTGCTGTCTTTTTGCATTTTAACTTTGCATTCCTTTTTTTGATATATAATCAGTATTCTTTCTTAAGAATCGAATACTAATCGTGTACTTACATAAGGCCATTAAAGAAATTAATAAAAAGTAAAGTTGATCAGTTTACTTTTCCAGTGGCTCAACCGTCGGGAAAAAAAAATTATTTATTAGAGTGTGAAAGATGTTTGCTGAGAAGTAATGCACAGATGTTTGTTACGGAATAGTTAGCAGCTAATCAGTATTACAAATTGCTTAACATAAAGCAAATATGTGGTATGTTCAGTATGTAATTATAACGTACAGTAACATATGTATATTAGACAAGGAGTTAAAAGGTCAGGAGAACAGGGAGAACAAGTTGATGATAGGATTGCTGAAATATGATTTATCGGTTCAGAAGGATCTTGCTTTTGATTTATTGTTGCAGCTTTATTTGTATGCTTCGCGTATGGAGCTAAGACACAAACGTCGTTCAAACAATTCTCCTAAAAACGCTTTTCATATTTCGCGAGTACGGATATTCATTATCTTTGTTCGTCTATCTAAGTATTTTTGCTGCAACAGTTCAGAGAAATATTTTTTTCTTACGCATTGAAAATAACGTTCATGCATTTGCAATGAGTGTATTGCAATACTGATGTACAGTACAATGTACAACCTCTATAATTGATACCGTGTGATTTACATTTGAAAATGAAATAACGTCATGAGAAGAAATTTTCCTGCCAATGAAAAGTTTTGAAACGCGAATTTATTTCTATTTATAAATATTTCAAAAGGCGTCGAGATCTTTCGTACGAATTAAATTAAAATCGTTGATTTTGCATTATCATATAATTTAGTAATTTAGAAAAGTACGATAGTAAAACACTTCGTACTATACATGAAGGTTTCAATATTTCTATTTAATAGAGAAGTAATACGTGAAACCTCCATCAACTTTGACTTTCGAACACCTATTATTAAGAAAAATAATACACATGCCGAGCTCGATTAATCATTCGAATGCATTCCTGGATCGCACGAACGCAACATCTTGCGAAGAGACGAAGGAAAAATACAAAGAAAAAAAAAGAAGAAAAGAAAAAAGAAAGAAACTGACAATAAGAAGAACGCGCGAGACATTCGCGAAAGCGAAGGCAGGAAAGAAACACGCAGGAAGAAAAGAGGATGCGTGTAATCTAATTTCTGTCGCGTTTGCACGCGAGCCTGCGTCTTCGTTTTCAAAACGACTTTCCGTCACGATCGCCTCGTCATTTCCTGCCGCGCTCGCGGGCTCGCGGACTCTGATATTACCGATTCATTACGCGACTGTCCCAGCTCGCTGCTTTGGCTTTTTACAGCGCCGCGTAGCGTGGCGTGGACAAACGACGACGAAGAAAAAAAAGAAAGAAAAAAACGGCCGCCGATCGGGCCGATACAACTCGACGAACCGATTTCCGTTTTCGCGCGTTAACGGTCCGCGGACAGCAGTTGGTACGCGAGCGAAGCTTCACGGGCATTACTGTGCGCCTCGACGTATATTTAGGCCCGATTATTTATGATTACGATTATTCCGGACGGCTTTCGAGCGCGCTTTATTGAATGTTTAGCATGTGCTGGCCACGCTAATTCTGAACTGAACGTTTATAGCATGAGGGTATCTCTCCTCCTACGTGCTCTTCTTAGACGAGCGGAAAGCTCTGTCGCTAATTCGCCCCGTTCGATCAAGTTACTCTCGTTTGCGAAACCGGTCACAACCCTTCCCCCGTCATTTCTCTCCCTTTCTCTCTCTTTTCTCTTTCATTTTTTACTCTCTTGATTTTCGTCCCTCCTTTTTTTTTTTTTAAACCTTCGTCGAGTTAACGACCGTCGTTAATCCCTCTTGTTTAACCCTTTGATCCTTCTACAAGCTCTCCGAAAGATACATCTCTCTCTTAGTCCAAGTGGTCTATCTTTACTTGATAGTTATCAACGAGACGAGTGAGAACGATTTGCTCCGGTAAAATTCTATCGAGTGTTCGATTTCGAAACGCGGAGAAATTCCTCGTTCCTTATTAATATCGGAACTGTCGGTATATACCTATCAAGCGATAATCAAACGATCAATAATAGCCAGGCGTTGCAGAAAGTATTGATTTCATTCGTATTTTTCGACGTGTTCAATGCTCGATGCATGTAAGGAGCCTGCATTTCAATCTTCCAGTCGTACGAGGACTACGTGATACGAAAATATGTAAAAAAAGAAAAAAAAACATTATAATACAATGCTATGAAAAATAAATAATTTATAATACAAGAACAATGGCTTGGTACGTCGATCGAATCCTTTCATCGTTATCGACCTCTCAAAAATGCCCGAAAAGAACACCTCGTTCGATCAGAGAGACGTACGTTTGACGTGAGGATTTTCACTGGGAAAAGGACACGAAATCCTTGATCGCCGGCGTCTCCGGTGCTGACGACTGGCTCGACCTTGCCTGGTCCAAGAAAAACAATGAGAAGTCAGAGCGTACCGACGACGCGGGTTGTACGTGACGCGAACGGGCCGGTTATTTCGGTTCGGAAATGTTTCGCGCTTCGACGTGAGGAACGCCGCGGCGACTTTTGCTCAGCCGCGTAGGAGGCCGACCACCATTTATTCAAAATAATTACCCGCCCCGATACCTGATGGCGAGCCGGAGCTCGCCACGCGTATCTAGGACGCGGCCGGGTATTTCGAGCCACAAATGTTTCGCGCCACGGCTTTAATTAATCGACCACTTTTGCTCGAGCAGAGCCGAGTCTTAGACACGGCCGTCCAATTTATTTAAAATAATTACGCGGTCAGCGAACGCCGGGGTCTCAACCACGGGGATAATGGTGTAATAACCCCGCGCGATCGCCGACGATGAAACGACGAGTCGTAGGCGAGAATCGCGCATAGTTCAGCCGTTCGTGGCTCGCTTGTCGCTCGAGGAAATTTCAGACGGTGAACACCCGGCGTCTAAACAGCCGCGTAATTTAATCCCGCGCGCATGCCGTCGTGGTTTCGATCCCGCGAAAAAATCGCGGATCGCTCGTGAACAGGGCAGCAATCGATTTTCCTCGGTAATCCTCGCTCGGTGATCCGATCGTTCGAAAAGGAATATTTTATCTCTAGGTTAAATGAAACTATCTCAGAACTGATCGACATTGGATCAAATCACTCGATCTTCAAGTTCTTATCTTTTTTTTTTTCACCGAATGGACGGTGTAAGGTGAATTTAAATGTCTAAAATTTTGTTGAACAAAATGTCGATTACTGTGATTTGAACGATACTATTTGACGCGAATATACAACATCGAATTCAAAGTTAAATTTAAATAGAAGAATTTGTTACGTCGTCACTTTTCTGTACTTTTTGATTCGAATCAAAGATGGGTCGAATTTTATTAGATTTTCATGTTCGTAGACTATGGATACTCGAAGACAAGAGTCTTTCTTTCATACTGCTTTGAAATATTCGATTTGAATTTGGAATATTTAATGAATGATAAATGATTAATTAATAATTAATTCTTGATCACAAGATTTAATACAAATTTGAAATGAGGAGAATGTGATAAACTGGTCGATTGAAATACACGCCAAAGTTGCAATTTTAGCTGAAAATATATTTAATTTACGTGTTTTTCACAATAAAAAGGAAATCATTATCTTATTTATCGTTCGTAGTGTTAATGCCATTTTAATAGCAGCAATTTACAATAGCAGCCAAATTGAGCGATCAAAGATATCATAACTATCTATTGTGAATAAAAATATTACTTTCGAATGTAGTCGGAAATCAGACATCGCTGATTATAGCTTAATGTTAATAGCAATTTTGTATTAAGATACAAGGTTTAAAAGTAATAAAAAGTAGTAAAAAGTAATAAAAAAACATGTAAATTAGCATTGATCGAGCATAGGGACTTTGATCTATATAGAGTATACGTGTGTATGTATAAAACTGATGAAACAGAGCAGTTTGCTATGAATTTTAATCAATTTTCAAGCATAATTCAATTTACTTGTAATCATTCACTTTAATCCGCGATATCTCCGGAAGCAAAAATAATTCATTCCATCACTTAGAACTTACTTTCCCATGTTCCGCGAGAAATTTCCATCCGTCTCGCGGCGGAAAAAGAAAAAAAAAACATGCTTCAAGCTTTTTGGCACTTGCTGCATGATTTACCATCATGCAGCTCTCCAATCCCGGTTCACATGTCCGTCTCCGAGGCTCCGTCCACTCCTCTCGCGCTCGCAGGAAATAATTATCAACCGTTATTACGAGTCTCGTTACAGCACGTCAGCGTACGAAAGCGTGCTGGCAATGGCGCGCGCATTAGTTCGCCGGGACCTTTCGCCCTGGCGATTATTGTCGATGGTGTATCGCGTGAAAGGTGTCTTTGCACTCACGGCGTTTTCCACTGGGCGAGTCACGTGCTGCAACAGGGAAAAGAGAGTGCCCCGAGCGTACCGGGCGTCGCCGAGGAGAAAAGAAAAAAAAAAAAAAAGAAAAAGCAAAGG
>CAJDYZ010005352.1:183404-197195 GCA_903986555.1 Heterotrigona itama
GGCGATTGCGTGGCGGCCGCGGCGGCCATTATTTACGCGGCGAAAAAAGAAACGAGCCACACAATTTTCGACGAGGCGGTGGGAATCGCTGGGAATATCGCGGTTTGGCCGACGCATCTTTTCGACGATTTATCGATACATCGTTGAACATTGACGCAATAATACGTTATGTCTTTGGGAGAAAGGCGAGGAATTGTTGACCTAGAACAGTTGCGAACTTCGCTAAATGCGAATCTCATAAATCGATTCGCCTGTTTTTAAATATTCATGCGAGATTGAAAAGTACACGAACGCACAGATATAGTATAATTATTATATTTATATATTTAAATGTATATTACTGAATATACAAAAATGTACGAAATGGCAAAAATAGATCTTTGAAAAGAAAGTTCTCTTCTTTCAGTTGCGTCGATGGAAATAGAAATTTGCCCGGGAATCTGTACTTCATTTGTAAAAATACGTGAATACGTGTTACTGAATTTATAAATGTCATTGATCGCTTTAATGTTAAATATTTCAATAATTTCGAACAGTTTTAATCGTACTGCTTCATTCTTGTTAGGCTTCGAAGAAGCTAGGAAAAATATAATATATAATCAATCTCTTATTTATTTCGTAAATTAATTACAGAGACTCGTTAAACTGTACGTGTTATTACACGTTGATTGTTACCTACTTCTGAAATAAAAATCATATAGATTTTTATTTCAGAATAGATCGAATTCACTGTTTGAAATAGGTGAGCAAAAATCTCAATTCGAGTTGTTTTGTACGAGTTTGTCACGAGCAAATTAATTTCCGGCGCAAAAGGTTAATTATTGATTATCGTTTAACTCCATTGGTAATAAGTTAATCTCTGCGCAAATTGTTTTCATTATATATGGAAAATAAGATTGTCAGGAAAGTTTTTATTCTCCATTTTCCTGTTCCTATCGCTGTGAATTACAGCGTTTATCATAAAAACATCAAATTATATCATTTAGCATAAAAACGTAATTGCTCTACTACTCGGTAGAAGAACTGGTATCAGATTGTTATTAAGTTCAGATTCGAGGGATTTGTCTCTAATGTTTAAATTAAATTTGTATTACTAATTCTAAATCGCAAACTTTACGCTTTAATCGGCAAAATCAATACGAGAACCAAAGTGTCGTGAAGTAAATGAAAAATTACACGGCACGCGACATTAGGTGCAAATCGACATGTGGCAGATACAAATTAGAAGATTCGATTTTTCACATTGTTCGGTAGAATCATTTCAGTATTAACTTCCTTGTAATTTTAATTCTACAGTATTAACTTCCTTCTAATTTTAATTTTAGATTTGTGAAGAGTATCATAGAACGATGATAAAGTATAAAATACAAACGCTTTACTGCGTTTACTGATAAAATGAAATCTTTAATTTAGATAATAAAGTACTAATTCGATTAAATGTAAATTAATTACATTAATTATGAAATTCCTTTCACACATTCAGCAGCTGATCTTCGTACAAATATAAAACGATTCACAGTTTTCAAAGATTAAAAATGAAGTTAAGAGAAATTGTATTTTGTAAATGAACGATTAGAGGGACCAATGGCTAGCTGAAATAAATAGTAAAGTTGAAAATCAAGGAACCGATGGTAAGTGGACGTGGATCACAACGATTCAGCCGACAAATCACGATAAATCGACGAAACTGCGAGTCGTCAAGGTCCGCAGGGAAAACCGAGTGATCAGTAACTGTCGTTAATAGCGGCGAGCGATTTTCGATGACCCATCGGTGCTTTCTGATGTCATCGAGATGTTTGTTTAACACCAGCGAGCTTGACCATCGCGTCCAGTATAAATATAGAGATCGCATCACAGTGGACCACGCGGTTTACCGACTGAAAACGGACAACCTGTCCGCGTTTAATGTGACATAACGTTTTATAAGCTGTTAAAATGTCCCCCTACGTGCTAATGAATCTACAAAGTGTCACGTCGCTGTGAAAAAAAAAAATCCGTATTCCTTGCGTTTGAATAATTGTTATTATTAGAACCGTTTTCGCGGTTAAATTAAATATTTCTTTCGTTCTGGTATATTTAGTATGGTAAATCTCAGGCTTTTGATGTTTTTCAAATTCTCCAGAAATGATCTTGCATCAGCTTTCAATCACGCGATAATTGACCTTACGTTTGAAATAAGCTCCTGCAATTTACAAATTGAAAACGAGCAACGTGAACCAGTGAAAGAACTGTCAAAGATGTATTCGTATCCGGAATACAGCGATCTGAAGAAAAATCGAGATCCTACCTCTCCACTCGCTATCGAGTCTTCTTTCTTCTTTCGAATAGTCAAAATCTGAAATCAGAGTCGCGTGTGTCCGAGGAGCAGGTTCCTCGATGGCGAGTCGGTCGGTCCAGATTCGCTCTAAATATACGCGGCAAGGGATTCGCACAAAAGTTTCCAATTAAGCGGTCGCCGGATATCGAGCGCGTTTCTCAAACGATCGTGCCGAATACATATCTAGCTACATACTATCGAGCGAGTATGCAGCGGCGGCGGCGGCGGCGGCGGCAGCAGTAGAAACAGAGAACGTTCGTACGGAGCCACGTTCCTGCAACTAAGCAAGTAAGCGGCAAGTGGAAAAAGTCGAAGCACGTACGGCGATGAAAATGCAGTGACGTCGCGAGTGATCGAGGGATCGAGGTAACCGGCAAGATGCAACGTTGGATCGTCTCCTCGGCCGCGCGATTGATTTTCGATGATCTCGCGGATCACTTCCTGACGTCATCGAGGCGTTTGTTTAATGAGCGGCTACTACCAGCGAGCCTCTCCCCACGAGTCGTTGCTGCTCGTGAGCAGAAATCGCGGCCAGAGGGAGACAGAGCTAGCCGAGCTTCGTGGAGGGGGCGTGGGGAGAGTGAGAAAGAAAGAGAAGAAGGGGAGAGAGGTAGTATCGTGTCGGACGCTGGACGAGGCGCACGCTCGATGCGAAGCAGCGCGTGCTTTCACGCGTGGAAAGGAGGAAGCGGTGTGTGTACCAGGACACACGCAACGCACAACGGTTGGTCCTGGACCCGGTGGTGTCCACGCGGTGCTGCTGCCGCGGTTCTCGCGTCGTATCGTCGCGTCGACGACAGGACTGGCCGGAGCCGGCGGATCGGACACGGCCCCGCCGACCAGGAAATAACGCCGAACACTGGTAGTAGTCGTGCACAAAGAGAGACAGACACGAACACGTTGTAGTCACGGACCTTGCTCCACGTCAAGCACGCGGCACACGTGAGCAGAACGAAGACGAACCGCTACGACTACCGAGCGCGGCCGAACGCCAACGAGCCGCCACGATCGTCTCTCTCGGGGTATCCTGGCTCACCGCTGATTGGCCGAAACCTCGAGGAAGTGGTCACCGTCGACGAGGGCTCGGACCACATCGCCACGTGAGTTCAGCGCCGTATCGCGGACCAGGATATCGCGCGCGCCTTTTCACCTGATTCCGCGGTTGGATTTTCACCGAAAGCATTGGACCACCGTCAGCTTTTCGAGCTCGCGGGATCGCCTCGAGTCTGAAAGGTGTCTCGAAGCAATCGCCTCTGAATCGACTCTCGCGTGTTCATTCGTAGCATCGATTCGTTATTGGGAATATCCCGTCGTTTACGAGACGTGATGTTGCACCGGTTGATCGAACCGGATGTGTAAATGATACTCGTACGAAACCGAGTGAAGACGTGAACGAAAACGAGAGAGATACCGGATCGTTTCGGGCCGTGGTGGAACAGGTGGAACGACCGGATCCTTAAAAAAACCGGAACGTCGATCGCAAGACCGGATTCACGTCCGGCCCTGAACCCCGGAGAAGGAGGATCGACGTACGTCATCGTAGTCATCACGTGGTGATCCTGACCTAGGCCAATGCCTTTACCCCATATGACGTTGCGCCTTTCAGCCGATGTCATCTAGACACGCAGGCCGTGCTTCCTTTCTAAATATAAAACATCTGACTCGCGGCTCGTGGGCGAAAGTTTTCGAGCATGGGAACGACGAACAATCCGCGGTGCCGCGTTGACGAACGGCCGGGATCACCGGTACATCAGCCACGAGTCCGCTCTTTCTCGCCAACTTCGATTTAATTCGCGTGGAATCGACGTACTGTGACGTACTGTCTTCTATCTTTTGCCGTGAGCAGAGTGAGTGAATAAAATTCACCCTGTCGAGGAAAAACTCTTCTCCCTTCGAATCTCTGGCCGAGTCGATAACTATCGTTTAAACTTTAACGCCATCCACGGCGAAGATCCGGAGCCCGGTGTGTGCAAAAAGTGTGTATTGTTATTGCCAATTTTTTTCGTTTCGCTCTGTTCTTCGAAACACAAGTACACAGTGACGAGTGTTCTTCAGCGAACGCGCGTCGCGAATTGTCGATTAATTCCAGAAATCCTTGCAGCTGAAGGATAACAATAGTACGAGCAAGAACCGTGTTTATCGTTCGACGAGGACTACGTAATCCGTCGAGAGTCGGTGACCGATGCTTTTCTTTTTACTTTAGGTGCCTCGCGTGCCCTCGGTGTGTGTTTAATCCGCTAGCGGTACGTGTTTATATTAGTCGTGTCGTTAACGAACGAAATAGTGCGTCGAAAACGAATCGGAAGGCAAGACCGAAAAGGAAGTCGTCGCGAGGTACAGGTCGATCGAGGGGTTGTCAACGATGATTCACCCCGCTTGACGATTCGGTGACTCGGTGATTTGGTTCGGGGAATCGACGAGAAGTTGCAGCTTCGTGCGTGATACGGAAAATCAAGCAGAAACATAGTGTATCGATCATCGTTCAGAAGGAAAGTGTTCCTCCTGACAGTGACGAAATTTCGACTCCTCCGCTTGGTCCTCGACTTCACCAAGGCCTTCCGTTCTATTCTGGTATGTGGCGTTCTGTTCTTCTGGGGATATTTCAATGGTAAATGCGTAGAATCGTTGTTGTTCAATTTAATTGTACCTTTTATAACAAAATTTCTAGTATTCTACGGATTTTTACTTTGTTAAATAATGATCAACAACTTTTGATACGAATTAAATACTTCGATGTACCAACGTATAATTATAATTACTACGAATTGCTTCGTTTTCGAATTGCACGTTATTTTTGACAACTGAATGATCCACGAGTTTTATATTAGCTCCGAGAAACGAAAACTTCAGAAATAATAGTCGCGAATAATGAAATTCGATAGATCAGGCGAAACGTTAGAAGATACGGCTGTAATGAAGAAATCGATAGTTTCCAACGGGAGATTATAAACACGATTTTTTTTTTTTTTTCTTTCGGTTCTTAATGCACGAAACAAGATGACTACCGAGTGCATATGGTTGGAGGGACGAGCAATGGTACGCGTGCACTCCCCTCCACAGCATTCCGCGGAGCATAAAACTCGTGAATGCTTTAGCACTATCAATCAACACTGCCACCCGATTTATGCAATTACAGCCTTTTTAATATAAGCTGGTTTCTTAGAAAAATTTCGCGGCAATCTTAACTGCCTCGCCACACGAAACGCTACAACAATCACGTACAAATAAAGCTGGCAACTGCAAATTAAACAAAGTTCTAAAAACATCATTTTTTTCAACATCAACTTTATTAAAATTAATTTCAAGAATACCGCTAGTTTTCTAAAACAGTGTAGTAATACAGTAAAGTTACTAAACAGACTAACTCTAGTTTGACAAATATCTCCAGTTAACGAAAATAGCAAGAATTCCTTCTCAGTGGCAAACTATACATCTGCATCATAAGATAACGATTTACATCGTAAGGTACCTCCGAACTTTCGTTTCGGACAGCATTTTCGTAACGCGAAACGCGCTCACAGACGATCCATAGAATTCCCAATTTCCGCGCATGACACAAAAATACTATCGCGCCTGATCTGAATGAATAGATCCCAAGTACGCCGGGGTTCGGCTAGTTGGCGAAACATCAGAAAGCGTTTCGGTTGCCAGAAATTTCCTCGGTACGCTAAGCATCGTAAAGACTGGCTAACGTAATTCCCGCATCGTTGTAAAAATAAACAACCGTCGAGATAACCGTCGAAGCTGCGTCTTCCCGCGGAGGTTCTTCCACGACGACGATGACGACGACTTTGAAGAGAAGAAGAAGAAGAAGAGGAAGAAGAGGAAGAAAAAGAAGAAGCGATGTGGCTCCGAAATGTTGGCCGACACTAAACCTCTAATCGCGCTTCGTTCCGTAAACGGTCGAATGCTAACGACAGGCAGGAAACGACGTTTAATTAAAGTACGCACTTCCGGTAGGAACGTTTTCACGAGACCGCGTCGTTGGTTGCTGCGCCGCGCCGCGCTCCAACCGGCCGTTGCGTAATTCCGAACACTCCGACCGGAGAGATAAAGGAGCGAATTATCGGCGGCGTGATGTTCCCACGTTTTCCTCGCGTCCGATCCGGAGCACCTTTCGTGCAACGCGTGTTTTAGAATCTCGAAAAAAAGAAAAAAAGAAGAAAGAGACGAGCGTACCGGAGAGTGGGACGGGCAAGAGTTGGTACGAAATTAATATACACCGGGCGATGCGAGGCCCGAGCGCTGCCCGAAAATTTGACGCCAATTACGTCTGATGGCACTTTAATGAGGTTGCTCGGGAATGCGCTGTTTCCTCCGTGCGATCAACTCACCAGTGGTCACTTGGTTCTCGTTTTTTCGGATGGCCTGGCGGCTCGCTTGCTTCGTTGGGAGGAAGTGGGAGTTAATTGAAGAACCGGAGTTATTGGATAGGTTAACTTCATTTGTTTGTACTTTCCTTTTTGTAGATAAATTTGTTTTTTTTTTTCTTTTTATTTCTAATATTTACTTTTGCTTGCATTGTCGAACGAAAATTGATTTCCTTCGCGACGAAATACACATTGTTTTTAGAGGATTTCATTGTCCATTTTTCGCGGAACAGTCGAATGGACCAGAAATGTGTAGCGTAATTATAAAAGGAATTTTTTAAATTAATAATTCGATTCTGCTAGTCTCGATTGAACGAGAGAAAAGATATTAACGATCGATATATACAGTTGGATATAAACCTGTTCCTTTGCTACGTTTGCTACTTTCTAAAATTCCACCCTCATCGCGCACACTGACCAACCCTAAGGATAGTTGCCCTTGCACATGTTCGAACTTATACACATGCACTCGTCATTCAGCTACTCTGACGCACGCACGCACGCACGCACGCGTTCTTTGTGTTTCTGTTTCCACCCAGATATTTTAGCAACACTCCCCAGGAACACTTTCGCCGTGATGTCACATCTTTTTATACGTATATTGTGATATTTTTCTTCCGATCTCAATAACGATTTATAAAACAATCGATTTATTTTTTATCGTAGATTTACAATACATTCATTCATAAATGCAACCTATTAATTATTAATCATTATAAGTATGAAACTGTAGATATTTATGCAAGTTCGTATTTTTAAGATCACAATGAAAGATATCATATGAAATCTAAGCAGAAATTGGATATAACTATAAATACTCCATTTTGGAAAATTCCTATATTTTTATATATTATATATGTGCAAATTCTTTCCATTTCTGCATAAAAATCCGCAGTCTAATAATCATCTTAATCACAAATATATTCTATCCCCAATATTTTTTTATACGTGTCGTGATATACTTCTTCCAATCTCTATAACAATTTATAAAACAATCAATAACTTTAGATTTCTCATCTAATTACTAATTGTCGTAATTATTAGACTATAAAACCTAAGTAGAAATTAGATATAAATACTCTATTTTGGAAAATTCCTATATTTTTACATTCCATTTCTGCATAAAAATCCGTGATCTAATAATTATCTTAATGACAAATATATTCTCCAAATATATTCCCCTATACTTAACACTAATTTTCTTCCCTCTTTTCACTGTCGTGCAGCTGCATATCACACTCGTCTTTTAATTCTACCAAACAAAAGCAGCTACTAATTGCAAGTACGGACAAGCAACATGCGATCGATAGTCATGTTCGTCCAACGATTGTTCGAAGGAACGTGATCGGAGGAGAAGGAGCGAGTGAAAAGTGCCGAAAGTGAGAGCGCGAAGAGAGAAAGCGTTTTGTATGCGATCATAATGAGCGTGGACTGTCGAGTGTAAATGATTTTATTGCCAACGATAGGTATCATCTAATCTGAGGATTAACTGGTAGTGCGATCGTTTTGTGCATGGTTTTTATGCGCGACCGATTCCTGTGGGAAAGGCGGGTGTCGTTTTTGGCGCGCGGAAACGGATTCATTGTGAATCGGTTTACAATGTGGTGGCCGACCGCGGCGAGCTGTTGCACAATTAACGATCACTGTAACAATCGCAGAGGAACCGGAGGACAGAGAAAACCATTGGTTTTTGTCTCCGTGACGTTTCCACGATCGAAGACCGACTCGTGTTTGAACCTTCGGTCGATTCCGTTTTTCCACTTTCACTTTAATTTGCGTGAAAGTAACGATTATGTCCGATCGGCGGTCGTTAATTTTGACGTATTGAGAGTTATTGACTACCGAGATATCGAGTATTCAAATGTATGTACGCGTCACTGAATGTGTCTTGAAGTGCGCAACGTGTAAATTGTTGACAGTAAAAGCACATAATTTCATTAAGAAGATAGAAAAAAATGTACGTGAATACAATATTCTTTAATTTATTCTTCTGTCAATTCATTTGTCGTGTGAAAAATATTTCCACATAATTAGGAAATTCATCTTGGTACTTTGATATTCAAAGGAAAACTTAACTGTGAGATATTTCATTGAAAAGAAATGTTTCTTTGAGTCATTTGAAATGGAAAGATATCAATAACTGAAATCCCCTACGTAGTCGCGCAATATTCCCTCATACTTTCCATGTTGTCGAGAAACTTTTCGAAACCCCCGCCAAATCTCATCCTTCGCAGACCAACGTCCTCGATGTGCAATAATGGAGGAAAAGAGAGAGAGAGAGAGAGAGAGAGAAGAAATTAGATGGAAAAAATGTTCGAGTCAGTGGCAGTGCATCCGGTGGTTCTTGTCAAGCAGCTGTCGAACCGGTGGAAAGAAAAAAAAGCGCGGCGCGCAACTGTTGGCGCACACATTTTTCCGCGGCTGTGTAAAGGGCCGCGGTAAATTTCGAACTTGTTGGCAACAAGTGTTTCCCCTCCGTGTTACACGATTGCACGGCTTAAGTTTCACAGTCTCGCGGACGTACCAAATTTCCGCAACACCTGTTGCGAAACATTTCGAATTTGCCAGCCAGCCAGCCAAACCAGCCAGCCAGCCAGCCCGAACTTTCCTGCGTCTCGTACGACTCTCTGTCTCTCCGACTTGCCTGCCGGTGGCGGTGCTGCTCGGCTTAATTTCAGAGACGATGATTATTATTATTATTTCACTTCGACATCGTTCTGAGTGCCTGGTCGCCTCTATTTTTAAATATTATTCCCACCCACACCCCCACCATCGTCTTCTTCTTCCTCCTCCTGCTCCTCTTCTCTTCGAAATTCCAGAGTCTGTTCTATCTTCTGCTCCGCATTATTCACCGGTCATTTATTTGTTAATGCTTGTGTTAATCGTCATTGTTCGCCGGATTTCAGACGACTTTTTATTGAACAATATTTTTGCCCGCGAGTCCGACCGACGAGTTTCCGTTTCCTTCGACTGGTTAATTGGTCAGTCGAAAGTTATCGCAGACGAGGTGTTCAACTCGTACGAGTTGAAGTTTCAGATGCACGTATTAATGAGAGTGCGAGGATAATTCACGCGAGCTGAGTATCTCGTCGTTCGCCTTGCTTTGCAATTCGTATCTTCTGTGTAAATTCCATCTCTCTCTTTTTTCTTTTTTTCTTCTTGCCTGCAAGATGATTTCAGGCAAGAGAAGGAAAGCTTGTTAAACCGATAGAAAATGAAGTTTGCCAAGTCGCGCGATGATCGGTATTAATTATTCGAGATTAATGTTGAAAGTTCGATAGCAACAAACTTGAGACTCGAGACACGACTGAATGCTAAAATTAAATTTGTTGGTACATAAATAAACGTAAGCGTAATAAAAATTAATAATATGGAATAAGAAACGAGGTTGGAAGTTTTAGAATGATATAAATAAACAATGATGTTACTTATGCAAATTGGTATCGATGTACATGTTCATTTCTACAGAATAGCTACACAAGTAACCGACTAATGTGCCATTAGTTTTAATTATCGGTAACGTTAGTCATACTGGACAGACAACGGAAGGATTTAATCTACTGCGATTGAAACATAATGTGATAGAAAATGTAAAAAAGAAAAAAATACAGCATTTAGTGCCAAACTTAAAGCACGTTCAGTGTTCAGAAAAATTGAAAGGAAAGGCTTCCTTTGATCTTTGATATATTAAGGCCACCTACCGTGATCAATATTTTAAAACTTCTAATATTAGTGATTCACAAAAGTCCACAAATGTTCAATCTCGATTGTCTAATCAATCCTCCACACAGCTGTTTATAACGAAACTATATATCTTGCAAAAATCAAGCTGGTTTCAATTTTTTGAAGCTCAATGGAATAAAGATTCAAATTAAAAAGCTACGAACGTTCACGAGAAGTGAGAAGAAGCTACAAGAGATTTCCTTTGATCTTCGATTTCCTTCCCTTTTCACTGTAGCTTTGAAGTGTCTGACATTAATAATTCATGAGAGAGCCTAAAAGTGTTTTGTCTCTCGACTGTCTTCGATCGATGTAATTAAGACGTAGCTGTCAGAAAAGAATTAACAAGCCAACGAGCGCCAAAGTCGAAAATACGAACGATTTTCACGCTCAATTCCCGCGACGGTCTCTCAATTTTCATTCGATGTATTACGCGGCGGCGTTTCATCAACGCTTCGGCAACGCATCTGTCCTTCGAGCATGGCAAATGACGCAGATCGTGACTAACGAAGCGTCTTGTTCGCGATATGCCGTAATCGTTTCTTCGTCAATTAACACCGTGCCGAACGCGTAACGTTCATTACGCCACCAATAAATTATGCACGCGTATAAAAGAGTAGGGAACACCGCGGTCGACCGACCGTGTGACTAATTCTTTCTTTGGAATCCAAAAGCGTGTCATCCTCGTGTCTCGGCCTCGCTCCACAATCCCCGCGGATCGCGTGAAAAATTTTCGTTCTCGTCGTTGCGGCTGCTCCAGTCTTCGCGACATTTCTCTTTTCGTTTTCTTTGCGTTTTCGTGCTTTTACATCGTACACAAGTTGGGATAAACGAAATTATTGCACGCAATGATCTAGAAGAGAAGGCTGTCGGTTCCGATGAAGCAATTTTCGCTCGGGGAAAAACCAACCAGTAGAATATTTAATTATACGCGCGCGAGATATTCTGAATCGATAAATGGCTTCGAACGACTGGTAAATAAATGTTGGGAGAAATCGTCGCCTCGCGACACACGGAAGAATCTAATGGAAGTTAGTGGAATTTTAATATCTTTGTAATCGATGGTAGCTCGTTCATTCGTTCGAGAGAGAGAGAGAGAGAGAAAGAGTGAGTGAGAAAAAAGGAGAAGGTGAGCAAAAAGAGTGAAAAGGATAAAGTTATCAATGATGATGATGCGAACATGTGTGGAAACATCGACCGTGGATGATTCATTAGCAAAAAATCTTCGAATCGTTAAGTACCGCGCATACGAATTGCCGATAAGAGTATTATTAATTTCACACCACGTGGAATACGAAATGAAAGACGGAAATAAATTAAGAGCTTTGCGTATTCGAAACATTCTCCGACCACCGAAAAGAAAAAAAAAAAAAAAATACGGGATACCTTGATCAATCAATTAATAAAAGCAAAAATAGTTGGGATTTTGGCGATATTTACGATCCGGCTCGTACGATAAAATCGATGTGGAAAGCTCAGAGAAATTGAAATTTTTAGTATTTAAGCATACGTTCGAACGTGTTTTATTTTAAATATCTTCAAGGTATATAGAAAGCCTCGTCAGTTTCAATTAGATTTAATCTTCGATTTAATCCAATATCGGCTTCGATTATTAATATCAATTACTTACCATTAACGAGACTTATACTTAAAAATAAAGCGGATATGATTGATTCAATGAACTGGGCATATTTAAATCGCGCACCACACGGAGTCATTGAACTGTAATAGCACGTCTAACGTTCAGTTCGAATGTCCGTGATCTAAGAAACAAATTTTATACTATAATATTCGCACGTATTTTGAATATTTGTACCATCAAACAATTAAAAGACGCAAAACCTCACGTTCGATGTAAGAGTGTGTTGAGATCATGTTCGCTTTCCGAATCTACTCCAAAAATTCGTCTCTTTTAACGCGCAAATAGTTCTTTCGATCATGAAAATTTTAACTTTATATAATGCATCGATCTTACTTTCGCTCATATGCGTATTAGCGTGTAAAGGAGCGAACAATGGACGTCTGGAATCTGTGTCTGTCTGACGTATCAATTTCGCGATCGATGTCACTTCAATTATTCAATTATTCCAAGGAGAGGAAAGATAGCGGACAAGATAATTCTCTGTGAAATTTCGAGCGATCAACTTGGATGAAAAGTCACGGTTGAATGTCATTGGCTGTGCAGGAGCAGTTTCACGATCGACACGTAGGATACAGCCGCATACTCGAAATAGTTGCGCGACAAGCGAGCAACGTTGTTCGTCGTCGATATTCCCGTGATAAAGGGAATGGTGCGTGGCCTGCCAGCGTATTTCTGTTCCTTTCACTATAATTGCCACTCGTACGGCGGCACTTTCATCCAGTAATTATCGCGCCAGCAAAGTCACGCACTTTTAATTCACGCGTTTACCCAACGAATCGATCGGCCAGCGATCACCGGCGATACTTTCAATTTAGGGTCTCGTTCGATCAGCTGGCTTTGTCCTCCGACAGTACGTCGAGTAACGTAAAAATGAGTAACTTTTTGGAACGAACTTTAAAACTTGTCTTGTGTTTAATCTATTGTCCAATGGTCGTATTATTAGGTCGCGTAATACGTGTAATGTATGATTTCGTTGAATCAGATGAGTAAATTCTTTCCTCTATGTATTGGTTTGTTATATAAATTATTTTATTATCATTATATCATATTTTGTATGTCATCTAATAATTTACAAATCTGTATAAAATATGATATAGTATGATATATATTATTATATAATATATTTTATATAGATTTGTAGATTATTTTATACATCATTTGTAACTTTTACATACGTAAAAATTCATCGAATCAAGAAACATTAAAACTCGGACATTTCATACGTTACAAGCTATCATTTTCTTATTAAACGTGGTAGATTGAGTGTCTATCCTCTAGTCACGTTGTACTTTCTTGTTTCGATGAACACGCAACTAAGGTAGTAAAAAGAAAAGAAAAAAAAAGTTTAATTCTAAGATTAATTTCTAATCATCACAACTCCGCGTTCGACTTGTGTTAGTCAACTTTCCCTTAACGATCCACAATATTACTATCATTGCTCGCGCGCTACGCTCATAAAACCAAGTATAATTCGAATCGGTTCGAGGCAACAAAAAAAAAAAAAAAAAAAAAAAGAAACCTCTCGCGCCTCGTCCTAACTAGCCATCGAATGCAGATTTTAAAGCGAATCGGCTCGATAGATTAGCCAAAGCCGTTGGAGGCTTCTATACGCGCGGCCAATTTATTTGCGTTACAAGCGTATCGCTTATTCCGTGCAAGCAATTTCGAGGTTCCCCGCTCGCCTCTCGAAGGGAATTTCGTTCTAACGCAATTTACTGGAATCGTTACGCTGAAAAAAAAAA
>CAJDYZ010005352.1:218232-232456 GCA_903986555.1 Heterotrigona itama
AGGTGCGGAATCAATAGAGAAAAAAAGACGAAGCGTGATTAATCGTCGATCAATTAAAAGTCGCGACTGCGCGACGATTGCGTCACGCGTTAGGCTTCTCTCATTAATTAGTTATTAACGACACGCCGCTGGTAATTGCCGATGCAAATCGGCCTCTCTAACGAATCGGCTTCCACGTGATTGTATTATCGCTCGCGAGGATTTCGCAACCGCCGCTGCCTCCGTACGCGAAACCGATCCGCCGAGATAGGCGAGGAATAATCATTTATTGATGATTATTTTAAACGATTCTCGATCTTGAGTTCGGTTTTTCCTTCGGAAGAATATTAATGCCCGACACACGTAATCTCTCTGATTAAGGAATGAAATTACAATCGAGATGTAGTTTTTGAAGATGCTTGGAGTGTTCTCCAATTTGACGAAAAGATCATTGCTCAAGTGTGTAAAATAATTGGAAAATTGGAAAGTAATTGTTACAAGTTATCATTTATTAACTACTCTGATTCTGTCTCCACTTTGAATCTCTTGCATCTTCGTCGTTGATATCGTGTGATTACAAAGATATTCTATATGATCGAACAATCTAGAATTTCACGGGTCGATAAAACTCGATGAATCAGCATGAAAGTAACAGTGAAATCACGTGGGAGGATTTTCCACGCGTACATACATGTATGGCAAAGTTCGATCTAAAAATACCCGAAGAATTCGATGCAGATCGAATCAGACTGCGTAGGTAGTCTCGCACACGGTGCAGTGTTCACTTGTTCTAAAATTAAAACAATCCGCGAGATCCTGGCTTTTTTTTTCCTCGTCGGTGATCTCTCCGCGAAGCAAAAAAGCAGCAGGCTAAATCGTTCGTCGTTCTTCTCGCGATTATTTTCGCGAAACTTTCATGTCCGCGCAGTTCAGCCGCGTTCTCTTTAAACTGGCCAGGCACGTAGCACTTTGGAAAGCCGACTAAACGATCGTTAGTCCCTTTCAGGAAACAAAGGGCCCGAAGAGAGCCAAACGATACACGATTGAAACGACCGGGAGAGAACGAGCGTAGACTCGTTTTGTTCGCGTTCGTGGCGGACGAGCAACGACAGAGAAAACGTGCGCGCTCGCGTCGATCATTTTCGCGATCTACGATCGATCCCAGATCCGACGCTGCTATACTGGCGGCAGGCAGCGATAATTACGATAAAACCGGCGCCGGCAAAGCCGAGTTAATTATTCAGTGCCATGCGTGTGCCCACGTCCACTGTGTCCCACAAAGGGAAATGCCTCGAGGCGATTGCCCTTCGATGTTGGATTTCGATAGACGAACGACGAGAGCCTTTCACCTTCTCCGGTTGTCCGTGGTTTACGTCTTTCTATCTGATCGTTTTAATTGCCGAGGATCGGTGGTTTTGTCTTTCTATACCTACTTATAATTTCGTGCTGTTTTTTTTTTTTTATTTTGCTCTTTTGTCTTTTTGCATCTTAGGTTCTGAAGCAAAACTTTCGCTATTGTCAAATTATAAATGATCATGTAACAAAAAGCGTGCTGTTTAATCGTGTATATATTTCCAGATATACTCGTCAAGAACACAATAAATCAACATTCTCCACAAAAGTGTACAAAATACGCAAAATATTAATCATTTATCAAATGAAATAGCTTTCACTTATTTTTATTTATAATCGAATAAATTGTATAAAAAGACATGAATTTACAATTACATCTGTAGATTACTAGCAAATGAATAGAACCAGACATAATCGTCAGATAGATATTATTTAATCATCGATACAATTTAATCCGACGGGTTAATATAATTTTCGACACGTGACGATACGTTTCAGATTTTTCGTCGTTTTGTTATTTTTGGCATAGTCGCGCCGTACAAGTTTGCACAAGCCGCGTAATAATAGCATTTTCTAAGCATCGCGGATTTATTTGTCCCTGATATTTTTCTTGGTACAGTTCGAGCAAGTGGGGCGCACGTTTTTCTTTAAGCTTCCGCGCCGGAAATGAAAATAAACGCAATGCCTTTTCGTTTAATTGTTCTCGATGCTTTGGTTAGTGGTCGTTCCCAGTGTCTGTGTCATTTTTCTATCGTTCGAGTGTTGGGCGTGGTGTAAATCTTGGATGTTTGGAATTTCTGGAATTTCTGGAATTCCTATTGTGCTGTAACTTCTTCAAAGATTGTTAGATCTCATCTTGATTATAAGAAGTTTCGACTCTGTGCAATTCGCGACTGAAAAATTTATAGGAAATTTTACTTTAATACGTATGACTTGATAATCAAATGCAGTGATAAATAAAAGAAAGAAAAAAAAGAAAAATTTAAGAGACAAGTGATAAGAAAATATACATTTTTAAATAGCAGAATTATATTTAAAAAGAGCAAGAAATAATTGTAAAAATATATTTTAGAATAGAAGTTGATAGAAGAAGGGAAAACTTATCATCACTGTATGTGTATGGCATTTGCATATTTTTGCAGAAAAAAATCGGAGCACTCTTTAGTTTGTTTTGGAATAATGTAATTGTAAGTTTGATTTGGTTCAGTTCTAAAAAAAAAAAAATATTTCTTTGCTCGAGGAAACTATTATTTCTTTTATATCAACGTGTTCTGCGGGAGACAATTTACACGCACGTCGCGTATAAAATTCCAGAAGCGTTATGTATAAAAATTGTTTATTATCATGGGCGTGGCATTTAAACGTAATAAGTTGCATTCTGACGCAATGATCGCCACAGGTTTCCTACATTAATAAACCACGTTCTTCTCGTTAGCAGCATTTTACTATACTATTTGATCGTTATCTTTCATACTCCGAGTATTTATCGTCAGTCGCAGAAAGCAATAATCTACTACTATCTTGTATGAAGCATATTGTACATGCGTGCAATCGACAAATCGAAAGAATTTTGAAAGTAACTTTAAAACTTCAAAAAATCTCGATGAATTCATCTCTAATCACTCCAAAAAAAAAAAAAAAAAAAAAAAAGGAAGAAGAAAACAAAATTATTTTTTTTTTTTTTTTGTGAAAAAATTTCGAATAGAATGAATCGACTCAAAGATCGGTAACAATCGCGTGGCGTGCAAATGATTCACAGAGGATTTCGGAGCGTTCGGCAGAGTCACCGCGGGCGGTCGACGATCGGGTAAGAACGAGAAGGAAGGTGCTAGGATGACGGAAAAGGAGGGACGCCACTCGCAGTGGACGTTGTAGTAAATACTGCCTCGTACGAAATGAAGGAGCAACAGAGACAGAAGGACAGAGAGAGAAAGAGAAAGAGAAAGCGTAAAGACAGGCTACGGAGGAGAAGTGGATCTTTTACGGATCGACTACCAGAACGATGAAATCGGTGACGGAGAAAGGGGCGGACGTAGGCGGTCATTTGTTGCTGTTTATTAATTCGAGGCGAGGCGAGATACGTCCACTTTGTGCGGTTCGGTTGCTCGTTTCGCCCACGCATAAATTTCTCTCTATGTGTTTCTCTCTCTCTCTCTCTCTCTCTCTCTATCACTCTTTCTTCCTCTCTGTCTCTCTCGCCGCAATAACGCGTGCACGTAGGCCACAATGGCGCGCGCGTCCGCTCGATGATAATGCAGGACATCGTAAATAAAATATGCCCCGATGGCTTGGCAAAGAAAAAAAAAGGCGAAGGGAGGAAGGTGCCTGGTCGAAATTCCGGGACGAAGCTTTTTCGTTTCGAAGCGGCGAATCGGTGATTCGTGGATCAACGACTAGCAGCTCGGGACGAGGGCCGAAAAGCGTCGTAAAGGCGGTAATAAAAGCGTAGCTACTAACATGTCGCTCGCGCGGCTTTTTATTGGCCAGGAAGGACAAGACGTTTACCTCTGCCCGGACCTTTGGCTAGGACATTGTTTTAAAGGAGGAGACACCGTGTTCTCTTGTACGTCTCGCGAACTCGGATTTTTCTGACAGGGCCGTGCAACGGTCTTAACGAGTCCTCGACGATTTCGAGAGTTTATGGCTCGTACGATCGTTTGGATACACGGAACAAGAATAGGTGCGAGAAGAATCGGTTGTGGCTGTGATTTTTGCTACAATCATATCGGAAGAACCGTGTTGGAGCATTGTTGCTTTTAATTTTTAATGTCAGCTTTCTAGTTCGATTAAATTTTATACTTTAATCGTCTGCAATTTTAATGTTGATGTTGGAAAATGAAAAAAAGTAAATGTCCGATTAATTGGCATCTAGTGTATCCCAGTTAAAGAACGAGCAATGCTTAGCACACTTAGTTGCACATCCTAATTAAAGAGTAAAGTCAAAATTACTTAAAACGATATTACGCGATACGATATTACTTAAAAAGGTCAAACTTTTAGGGAAAAAACTATTAAACATTACCTGCAAATTAGATATTTTGTCCACGCTCGGTAACGACCAGCGTACATACGGCAAATAATCCGATTAAAAAGCTATCGTCGAGAAAAAAAACTACGTGTTCGACACGATGCACGTTGAAGCGAGTATATCGTTATGTAGTTGTATGTATCGCAGCTGACAAATTAATATCTCCGGTTTGGCTCGTTCGGAGCGAACGCCGCGGAGGCTTTATCGCGGCCGATCGAACAGCGTCGAATTAATTTCGGTAGCACCTGTATCGATTATAAAAGCGTTCTTTTTCTCTTGTGTCTGTCCGTGATCGCGCTCGAGGGCAGCATTAAAAATAACCGCGGTATCGGCTCTCGTGCTACGAAAACCACCCACGTCTTTCGGTCTCACGTTACGATCGCGTATTTTTTCTTTTTTTTTTTTTTTTTTTTTTTTTTTTTAACACGGTGCTTCGCCAACCGGCGGCATTATGTGAAATTTTTCGAATCTTCGACCAACGACGCCGCTCGATTGACGAAAATAACCGCATTTCTCTAGTCGTTGCCGCCGCAGCTCCCAGCTTCGGGCAACCGAAGAACTGGCTAACGCGCAAATCACATTTATTATGCGAGAAAAATAGAATGGCTCGTTTAGAGGTTTCGTTCGATCACTGTCGATAGCTGTGTCGCGATTGTTTCATAAAAAAAAAAAAAAGAAAAAAAACTGAATGAATTGGATATAGGATTCTCTCTGATGGTATCGATTTGGAATGCTGATTTTTATTCTTGTAATTAGATTACTGGTACGATTTTTTTATTTTTCGAGAAGAATGTGTGCCATTTTGACCCTGTTTTTTTTCTTTTTTTTGTTACATGTTACATGTTATGTTAATATCAGCATGATGTTTGTAACAGGATACGTTTATTGAATTTTTTTTTATCAAGGTTAGAAACGAATAATGATTTATTATGAAAGATACAGAAATTAATTATGGAACGAATTCACTTCGTCACGTACATTAGCATTTATAAATTGAAGGAAACAATTTATCAGGTCAGATAAATTGTTTCCTTTTTTACCATTTCATTGAAAAACATTACGTAAGCAATTTAGAGTAAATAGCAAAACTAAAAAGAAGAAAGTCTGTACAGTATAATATAGCTACGAACGATGAGGCATCTGACCTTTAAGTGACCATTTAATTTTGGACGAAGAATAATACACGAAGCTAATGCAAAGAATAATACGCAAATATTTTAAGATAAAATAATACACCTCTAGATTCATCAGTCTTTACCGAAATAGAACTTCAAAAAGGAAATGTAGAAATAAAAATTCTCTAAAGTTTTAAAACGCTGCAAGCAACTCACTAAACCGCTAAAAACACTATTGAAAGAACTTCACAATTGAAATATAACGAAGAGATCGATTGATACTACATATTGAAAATATACTATTAAAAAAAAATATGAGATTATCTTAGCCTATAGCTGTTATTAAATACAACAATGCAATAAATATTTCCAAGACCATATTGTCAATTATTAGTCAGCGAAATCTAGTTTTAGTAATCAATCTACGCAAATAGTATAATTTCGAAAATTCATATTTAAAAGAGACGAAGCGAGACGGTAGTCGATCGAGACGGTTTCGATCGACTATACCAAGTACGGATAACAAGATCGAGGCTCGAGGTTGGCTCCACGCCCGCGGAGAGACATCGATGGTTATTACGAGCAACACCATGGGGACTCGTAATACCGGCGAGGCGTTGCTGTAGGTCCGCCGCTTCTCTCCGCTCGCCAACCGTGGACACTCTCCTAATGGCTGTAAAAAATGATTCTCGCGGCGAAAGACATGTAAATTTATGAAGGCCCCTCTTCTGCCTACGTCCCTGCGCTCCACGCAGACGCATTGTTGCGCTAACAATTAATTAACGTCGCTTTAATTGTACCTGCACACCAGGCTGGTCACACCTCCGCCACGTCTCCTCTCCTCTCCTCTCCCCGCGAGTTCGTCTCCTGACATTTTTCTTTCTCCGCTTTGGTCCCCGTCGTCGATCTTCTTTTGTCTTTGCACTCGGTCAAACGCGGGGAATTATGCTGATCAGTCGGTGCTGTTTCGTCGTATTGTCTGTTCCTTCGAGCAACCTTTTCGAGGCGAGCTTCGAGTTTTCGGGGATCGCGAGAGTCCCTTCTCGCATTGTCTCGCGCCGCGAACGTATTGTGAACGCATTGTGGACGAGCGAGGCCTGGTGTGTTTGCTGATGTGGGACACGTGGTATTGTCAGACTGATTGATAATTGTTTTTTTTTTTTTTTTAATTAGGTCCCTGGGGGGAAACTGAGCTCATTAGGATTCCGATGAATCGTTCGTGGCGACGCGTGTCGACCGCTCGCCGGATGTGAAAGCGTTCGGAACATTTGAAATCGCTACGTTCAAAACTGGGGACGCTGGTCTTACGCTTTACCTGTTAAAAATTCAGTTTCTGATTCAGCCTCGCGGCTTTTACGATTTCTATCTTTGTTTGTAACATAAAAATATAGCAAGTATATGTGTAAGGGACAGTGGAAGAATTTAATGGACGATTTAGGCGATTGCAAGTTTGCAAGTATTGCAAGAAAATCGTAAGTTTATCAAAATGAAAAATAAAAAATACACGAGTCCTTTCCAAATCAAGTTTATGCCACGAATTAAGAAATATTGTAATTGAAGAAACATGTCATCGATATTAATAATTTTACGACGAATTCTGTAATTAAAAAAAAGAAGCTACTGATATATACATGTTTTTCTTCAATTATTAATATATAGTAATTGAAAAGTTCTCTCGCGTTCTGTCGCGGCGCGTGAGAAATTTTTCACTTTCAAAGTCCCGGAAAAGAATTCAGATCGACCACCTCTGGTTAAAAAAATGTCTACACCGTTTCGATCCATCTAACCATAATCTCGTCACCTTAAACGTATGCAAGGTGTAATGTATATCACTGGACGATGATCGTTCGCCTGCAGCGAGCATTTCCGCGAGCGATTTTTGTTGAACGGAGGGACGTTGCGCTTATCGGCGCGACGATCTCGCCGGATGATCGGCGACGCGTTTAAGCTTCGGAGCATCATAATCCAGTCGGTGAATTTCACACCTGGGCAATATGAGCATTAATGTTCGCGGAGTTTGTCAGGTTTTTACACAGTTGCGTGCCTCCTCTGTTCGTGTGTGTGTGTGTGTGTGTATGTGTGCGCGCCTCCTCTGTTCCCGATGTGGTTGTGTCGTGGTGTTGTAACGCGCTCATGCTCGTATTTTTCTGTTGCAGGATATAAGGGAGCGGATGGAGCGTAGATGAGTTCTGCTGTCTGCGTCCACGGTAAGTCGTGAACGGCGAATATAAAGATAATATAAAATGTCTCACGGCTGAACGCAGGGGGTCTTTATTACGCGCGCGTATTATCGCAACCCGTGCTGACAAGGGGGAATTTTCAGTTAACTAACGAGCCAGCGCCTTGCGAAATTTACGTCGCGGTGTAACGCCTAGATTCCTTTCGAACGTTCTTTCGCACGGGCGTCGTGCAATTCTCATCAACTTTTCACGAATTTCACACTGGACACTCTGGAGAATTATTTACGATTTCATTTATTCCATCCAGGACTTGATAATTCTTTTATGGAAAGAAAGGGATTTGTCGCTCGGAAAGGAAAGAATGTTGCATTTAATCGTGAATGAAAATCAAACTGATGCATTCTATGTTTGAATAAGCACGTATGCTTCATGCTTTATATCGGTTCCTTCAAAATAAGGAGAAACGTTGCATTTTAAAGTGTGAATGTGTAACTTGTGTAACTTGTATTGGTTGTCGTTTATTAGTTGCAGTACAATCAATCAATCCTCGCATCATAACACAATATAACATGACGTAATCATTGCAAAGTATTTACATTTTAATTTTTTTTTTATTCTATTACAATTAAACTGCGGACTTTTGTTATTTTTTTGTGTAACAATATGCAAAAATGTTCAATAAGTAAAATAACGTTTCCACGTAGATCACATTAAACACCCGTAATTACAGCCACTGTTGGACGATATTCAGTACTTGAAAACTAACTCCGACGTGGATATAACGAAAATTACCTACGACCGTCTGCTCGAGGATTAAATAATTTTACTTCAAGTCTTCGATCAGAAAGAAAGCATACAACGAACGTTTCAAAAAGGAAAACGTACGCAAAAATTACACACGCCGGAACAAACCGCCGGATCACCCCCAATCTCGCATGCTCGGCAACGAGTAATCCCCCGTCGAACGCGCGAGACTCGAGGAGCCAGTGTTCGTGTGTTACGAAGAAAGAAATACAGATTCGAGCGGGAAATAAGAGAAAGAGGCATGAGAGTCTGGTAGTTGGCAGCAGAGCGTGAAAGAAGGGATGTGGCGAGGGACGAAGAGGACAGGTCCTGGTTTGCCGGACTACCTCTTCCTCCCCATAAATACGGATTTAGTCGCGCGGTTTACGAGCGAAAACGTGTCGAGCTTCGCGAGGCTGGCCGCGCCTAAATTATTAAAGTCGTAAACGATCGAAATCGTCGTTAAGCGGCGCGCGAAGAAACCCATCGGGCCCTGCCTCCGCGTCCTCCACGACAACGACGACGATCATTTTTCCCCGGGATTTCATTGTTGCCACACGGTTGAAGCGGGGCACGGTTGGCCACGTCCACGGACAATAAACGGGCTTACTCTCTCTCTCTCTCTCTCTCTCTCTCTTTCTCGAGCGGATACGCGCGACCAAGCTGAGCGTGGTCAGATGGTTGAGGCCCGAACCACAGCAGGCATAGATTAGGCTGCAAGGTTATTGGCACTGGTAATCTCGAATGGCACGAGTAATATCGCTCGATGAGTTGTTAACGCGAGGCGTTACGCGAATAAAATATTCCGCGTCCAGTTCGCCGCCGTTGGGTTTATCGCCAACGCATTCCACGCGTGGATCGCAACGTCAAACGTTCGTTCGTACGAAGTAGATCGCGCAGCTTTATGTAAATAATTTTTCGGGAGTGAAAAAAGTCCAAACGGTTGTCAAAGTAGCTACTAGATGTATTGTACTTGGTTTTTTATTTTCTTTTTTTTTTTTATAGAAACTCGCGATAGATACATTTATTATATATATATATATATATATGTATAAAATTATAGATTATAATATTACACTGTATTGCACTTTTCTTTTTTTATACAAACTCATGATAGGTACGTTTATAATATTAATATAATTATAGGTCATAATATTGTATTGTACTTGGTGTTTTTTTTTTTTTTTAATATAAACTGACGTTAGATACATTTTCGTTGATCTTTTAATTTAAATGTGATTGGACTGAATTGAGGGATTTTAACGTTGTTAACAAATGCAAGTTTCTTGAAGTAACAGATAAATTAAAGAAAGTTTGGGAGGTAAAGGTATAATAATTAAGATATATCAGAAACAACAGTTTTAGAATCACGAAGATTGAACATTCGCGAAAACAATTTTGATATTGTAGGGTTGATTGACAATGAATTTTGTAATCGTAATCCTCTTCATATGTATCTTCTATCCTGATACAATGATTGGGTATTTATAAAGTTTTACGTCAACTTTTCCTCGTCACGAATATTTTTCACTTAATCCTTGTTCCTTCAGAAAGTGACAACCGCGGTTTAAATAATTCGCGCGTTTTATTTACACGCATTTGAATTTAATCGAGTAAGTAAATCACGGTTACTGAAAATCCCCTGTGTATCTCGTCATAAATAAATAAATAAATAAATAAATAAATAAATAAATACTGTTATCAAGAAATAGCATTTCCTTACGATTTCGAACATTCGACGATGAAATAGGATGAATCGTAGAAATTCACAGTCGTTTATAGCACCATAAATTCTGTCCGCTTTGGCTCGCTCTTTGATAGATATTTTAAGCAGAAATACCGCGATAAACACGTTAACCTCGCGGAAAATGCGATGAAAACGCTGTTAAAACGACTGTAATTATTTTCTATTCTTTTGATCGTGTCCTGGTTCTTGGACGATTAATTTTCAAGTATACGGGCAGAGAATGTTTTCGACGAAAAATAGTTTACCAGTTTACTAGTTCTCTCTCTCGTCAGAATTTTCAAAAGTGTATTAAATTAAAAATTCATCGAAATTGGTTTGAATAGTGATTCGCAATTTTTATTTAAATAGCAGATATACCTTTTATCCGAAGTTTCATTGCATGATTCGATTAGTCCGTTACTAATGATAAATTTTGTCCGGAAAATATTTCATTCGACGCTTGGAAAATGATGATACATTAATTTTAGTAACGTACGAGATTCTAGTTGGAACAATATATTCTAAAATATACGAGACCGTGTTTTCCAATAAGAGAACCGTTTTTTTACTCTTTTTCCAAATGCACGAAATTTATGTTAACGCGAGCCGCGTCGTCTGTTGACAAAGCATCTTGAGAAGTTGTATATGCAAACGACCGACGATAAATAACGAACGTATGAATATTGATAATAACGCCGTCTTCATAACATTCACGCGATTAAAAATCCCATCAATAAAGATCACAATTAATAATCCGGATTTTCACAATGATCTCTCGTTGTCTTCTGTCGTGTTATTTATTTTAATAATTCCCGACCGAAGGAAACGGACGCGCCGTTTCTCAGAAATAAATATCTTCGTACAATGTCGCCGTAATGAAAAAAAATTTCGTACAATCTCGCTGGTAATTTCGTGTAATTTTCTGGTTGTACGATGTATTTTTCCTCTCTCCCCTCTCTCCCTCTCTTTTCCGTAGAATTTAGAGCACCGTTTATGGAAATCGAAGAGGATTAAATTTGCCACTGTACAACGGTTAATGATCTCGCGTTTCTTGTTCACCGATACGATTTTAATCGCGCCGATCCCCTAATAGGTAACGAGCAAAACGTTCATCCGATGCTTTTTCTACTAATTAACATCGCGCCGTGTATATAATTTTCTCGCGCGCCATTCCGCTCGCTTTCAAACGCTCGCCGTGTCAAAATAGCAGGTCGCAACGTTTAATTAATCGGCGGAGTTCGCGAAAAAGCAGGCACATTTCGCGAATAAAGGCCGTTCGTAAATATAGGCTCGAGAGGCTGGCACGTTTCAGCGATATTTCTTCAAATTTATTTTATCGTTGGACGATTCTCTGGATTAAGTTACACGCGAATATACGAAAGGTATTTCAAATGTAAATTCTTCATCGCCGTTCGAAATATTAAATTAAACCTTGCGAATGAAACATCCGTTCTCGAAAAGTCTTCGCTTGAAAAAGGAAAAGAATACGGTGTCGCTCAGTGAATCTTGACTTATTGTTGGAATAAATCAAAATTCTTGTGTTCTCTGTTGGTCAAAGTAAGGTACAAGTACTTTCAGACAAATGTACGATTAATATATGTATAACTAGAAATTCCAAAGAAATATATTATAGTATTTTTACACGTGCTATACCTAATAATATTCGTTTTTTTTTTTTCGCCTGGATCAATCGTGAAATAATTTGGCGAAGCGTTCGTGGGAGGGAAACATGGTACCAAGCAGCATTATTCGATTCGCTCGTGTCTGTGTCGGAACGAAAACGTACTCTCGGCGATAAAAATAATCCTATCGATTATCAAACGCCGAGCATCAAGCATGAGCAAAGTTTTGAAAGAACCAATTTTATATTGGAAATGTTCAAATCTCCATGTGCAATGTTATTCGCCAAACGTAGGTAGTATAGTATAGTAGAATACTTAATATATTCTGTCTATCTGATCGAAACGCTTTAATTGCACGGTGATTATCCGCTATTATCGGGTGACTAACGCCGGTTTTGTTGCTTAAAACGCCAATTTACGTAATCAAGCCGGAGTCGAACGTTCATTAGAGACGGAAGTCAATAATGACGTAAAAGAAACGCGCAAATTTAGACAGGACAAGAATAATTATCGTTTTGACGAAGCACATGACGTACAGAAAAAAAAAAGCTAGTCATTTCGTGAAAGAACTCGAAAAATTTTGGATAGCGAATTTAAGAAAAAAAAAAAAAAAAAAGAATTAATGAGAGAGACGATATAAAAATTCTGCTTTAACGAGATCCAAATTTATTTCTGCAATATACAGGGTGATTCGCGTAACTTGCATACCTGAAGTAACTTTTACATTACGCATCTAATGAAAAATTGTTTAGGCAAAATATGGCGTATCAATTTTTTGTGTGTCATCTTTAATTTTTTCATCATAAATCGAATCGAGCCACATTAATTTTAAATCTAATGGTTAAGGAAATATTTTACGATAATTTGTCTCAAGGATGAAAACTGCGTAGAAGATTTGACGAATGTTAAACGTTAGTGTTATTGTTTTGCAAATGGGCCTTCGATAATGGCGTACATTGAGATAATCCTAATTCCAGGAATTTGTGGCGCAGAAGTGGGGACTACTGTAATATTGAAACCCTTAGAATATCTAGAAATCTTGTTATCGTTCAGTTTGTATTACGCCGCGGTGATATTAACGCGACGATGAGGTGCCTTACGCACGTAGAATGCCGACGAAAAATTATCCTACGTAGTAGAATGTACGATGAAGAATTATACTACGAGAAACCTGGTTAGCTTTAACATTATTAAAACGTTGCCGTGCCAAAAGTAGTACTGGATGAAGAAAATGCTGTTGAAGAATACAATCCACGACAAGATTTCTGGAATTTGGAATTAGTTCAAGTGTACTTCGAATTCTTCACGTTCACAAAATGCACCCACATCACCTGTCTCTTCATCAGAAGCTTCACGGATCCGACTTTCAATAACATCCGAGTACAATTTGCTGAATTCTGCAGCAAGTAAGTTTTGATGAAAGTTTTTCTTACAAAATGTATTGTTTACGGACGAAGCAACATTTACCAATTATCACGTCGATTTCTGGAATTTATATTATTGGTCACCAAACAATTGGATGATTAATTAGTTCATAAGACGCATAATTTGAAAGTTATTGAAAGTTATAGGCGTACAAATTACGTGAATCACGCTGTGATAATAACAATCAAACGAAAGTTTGAAAAGTAAAAGTTTGATCGTAATTGACAAGAAAACCGAATGTATAATATAATACACTAGACGAATGTTTAATAGAGAAATTTTATTATATACACACTTATACATACATAGTAATACACTTACGCATGTAAAATATCAAATTTAAACTTTTTCTCGCCTTTCCTTATATTAGAGAAATATAAAATGTCAGATTTAAACTCTTCCACTGCACTCTTACACTAATCTGGATATAAAAAAATCAGAGATCACGAAATTTTGGAAAATAATATAAAAAGTAACAATTCACGCAAAGTACATGAGTGTATATATAGTTTCATCTTGTAGACGAGAATTTTACGTGAAATTCATCTGTTAATAGATACTTGGATACACCACGAGTCAATTGAAAAACAGAGAAAACAGTTTTTTTTTTCAAATTTTAAAATTGAACGCTAATCACATAGCTGGATAATGAGTTTGAGAAATCCGCGAGAAGCAAAGTTGATTGCTTCGACTTATACGAGTCCCGTCTAGTATGTCTAGAAAAGTGAAAATCCAATCAAGAGCGAACGTGTTAATAGCCTACTGCTCACTATTTAATTATATTGAAATACTATACGCGTTTTATATCGCGAAGATCTAAATAATATCTGCGAGTGACAAATTGTATTGTTATGTTATTATATTATATTGTATTTATTATATTATGTGTAATAATAATATAATAACAAACAATAATAATAATACACAGTACTATATACAATAATATACAATTCTATAATAGTAATAACAATTATATTATATTCTATAATAATTCCAAAAATAATAATATACAA
>CAJDYZ010005352.1:232815-258238 GCA_903986555.1 Heterotrigona itama
AACAATGCTTCGTGCGAGACAATCATTTGTCGAAGACGCGCCTGTCGAAAATCGCATATTGAAAAAACGAAATGCGAATTCGACAGGGACGAATGGGATTGAAAACGAACAGGATACCCGCCTACGTACGTGGAAGACGAACAAACCGATTGTTAAATAGAGAATCACAAAGTGTTGGCAGTCGCGGGATCAGACGGGAATTTGATGAAGCACATTGATCACTCATTCGACCGCTTTTATTTCGAATGATCGCGCGAATGTGACCTGTGCGAAGCTAATCCATCATCCGTCTGTATTAGCGATCAATCACGTCAAATGGCGCGCGGTTTTGAAAGTTTGCACTGGAATAACCTGGATAAAATGCTGGCCGATGATAACGATCTTATATATACCGGGGAAATAAATCTTTCGTTTAATATAGCTTAATTGCGGTGAACGAGAACGAGTCGTGTCACAGAGGGATCTTGTATGTTACATCGATCGCTGAGATAATTCTTTCACGTATATAGTCTTTCGTGTATTCTTTCTCGCGGCGAGATCCATTCGTTTTCATTTGTCGATCGCGTTCAACGCGATTAACGTCGCGGTAAGCATCGATAACCGGTTAACCTATCAGTTTGTATTTTCCCGATCCAAGGATCGCAATACGAGTACTTGCTAACGAAATTGATGCTCCATCATTATTCCAGCTGTTTTCCCTTTGTTAAAGTCAAGTCGATTGAAAATAATCTCGCTTCTCGTCGAGAGTTGTTTTCTCTTTTTGCGTAAATTTGTCGGTCAATAATCGCCCTTCGCCACAATCGGACGCTATATTTATAGACGAAAATAACGTTGTAAATCTTCGGGATTGTCGACACGATTATTTTAATCGCGCTTTAAAATAAAAACGTCGATAATGGCGTCGATTAACAGGATACCCATGCGAGGACGCGTCGCGAACGGGGGAGAAAAAAAAGGAGAACGCGAGACGCGGGAATATTTAAAATCAGGTGGAAAAGGGACGCGAGGCGAGTTTTCGAGAGCGAGCTCCATTATGTATATTATATCTTAATCGTTATTAATGCGGGATTATCATGCAAATTATACTTATCATGCAAATCGCCGCGGAAAGCAGGAAATTGAATTTTTATCATGGACCGTATTACTGACAAATTAGTTATGGCTTAATGTTTTACGCGCTCGACGTCCGCGTCGCGACTGTCAATGAAATTTGTCACGCTCGTGTAAACAGCTCGCGCAGTGTCTCTCGTTCGTAAATTTTACGTCTGCACCACGAAGACGCAACGCCGTGTTACTCGGTTATGGTTCGTTAATCAATCGAATAAATTTAGGTTGCGTTACTCTGTACCTTCTTCGCTGCTTAAATAGATTATTGTCGTCGTACGCAAATTTTATATTTAGATTATCACCTCTGTTGTGCGAGTTTGACTCATTTACGACGATACTGAAAAATAATAAAATACTCAGAATATAATAGTCATAATGGCAAATTATTAATAGCGAATTAATGAAATTAATTTCTGCTTAGGTTTCATTTTTTTTTTTTTTTTTTAGTTGTTTTTACAAAAATTATAAGTATAAATTTGTATAAAAGAGTATAAAATGTAGAAACTTTTAAAAGTTTAGTAATAAGTATAAAATAATGTATAAATTAATCCAAGATAGAAAATATATATGATGCGAGAGAAATTTAAGAATATTTTATTTCAAAGATTTAAAAGAAACTTGAGAACACTTTTGCTTTCTAATTACATCAGTCACGTATCGATTATTTAACATCTTGAAAAAGCGCTGCTTCGTTGATTTACTAAATTTTAAACAGTACCTCGTATTAGCAACCAAGTCGAACAGTAAGTTTCTTTAATCTGGGCTATTTATTTAAGATTACGGTAGATTACGAACGATTAAAAAGTGCATAATATTTTGACTAAAGAGGAATCTAATAAAGTGCCATTTAATCCGATCTGGCAGACGAGTTTGCTTGATCTTGTTATCGTATCGTTTCTGTTAAATCGGAAATGATTTAATTATACAAAATACCTTCGAGATCGTACGATAAGATCTTAATAAATTAAATAATTCTACGAGTGTGTTAATTTATAAATTACACCGATCACGAATATTAATCAATCTTAATTTATTATATTTGAAATATCTCATAGAAATATTTTCGACCGACATTGGACCAAGCTTACAGCGATTGTATATAATTTATAAATTGTATCAACTGTTTGCGGACACTTGAATCAATTTCAGTGTTACACTTCAAAGCTTCGAGAATCATTTTTGACGCGTGATCTTTACGTGGGACGAAGTTCAAGCAAACAATAAACACGGTCCCTGCAGCTTTCGATCCCACTGCGAAACGCCGTAGAGAAAGAAAACGAGAATGAAACATTTAAACCTGTTCCTATGTAACAAACGACTCATTCGCCAATAAAAAGCAAGTGAAACGAAGAGACGTGGGAATTAATAAAAAGCGGCGCGCCGATACCGCGGATTAATCATTCATCGGCCGTATCGATCTCGCTGGAAAGCAGAAGTTTATGGATTTTCCCGCGCGCGCGGCCAACGCTATCCAACGGGGCCCAGCACGTCTGAGATTAGAACCATTTCTGGGAACGTGGCTAGGTTTGCGTGGCTAGGTTCACGTCGTGCCTCCCTGTGGCCACGTATCAAGTATAGGTGGCACGCACTAGGTGGCTGACTACAAAGAAACGAAATCGATTTGCAATTGAAATCTGCCGCGGTGTGTAAGTACGTGGCCACGGGTCATCCGATTGCTATATGCCCAGCGTGTACTACAGAGACATTCGATAACAGACCAATAGTCTAGGGGATGGAGAGAATCCACATGATATTAGGAGCCGATTCGTTCCGAAAGATCGCGAAATATACCAAGCTCTTCATGTTGAACAATGAATTATATCTATAGATCGTATCCTTAGATATAATTTTAATTTTATTATTGCAGTAACATTTCAAATTGTAACTTAGATGATTAATGACTTGAATTATTTCAAGTCTCAATTTTATTATTATTTCGATTTTAAGTTTCTTTGCTATTTCGTTACTTTGAACATTTTCATTTCGTGGCTTTGGGTATTTTGCAGTTGAGAGATCTGTTTCTTTTTCCTTTACGTATCCAGATTTTATGATACTACGATTCTAAAATTACAATCAGATTCGTGATTGATGAAAGAATAGAGTTTAAGTAGAAAAGTGTTTGTAATTTGGTTAGAGGCGTCATTTAATTTTCAACCGGTTATCTTGGTCTTCTACATTTCATTTCTTATTCCTCATTGATTTGATATTTCGAGGCTCAGTTCTACTCAACCTTTTGGAAAAAGCACTTTTTCAATATACCTACGTAATGTTTAATATCGTGGATTGTTTTATCGCGATATCATTAGAACAGGGACTTTCATTATTCCAGAAACCTAGAATTCTTGCTGTAACGTATTTAGGTTGAAAATTCAGAGTATAAAGCGTTAATATTCATGAGAATGTAAATTTCAGTTTTCCGTGTTCGATTATTTGCGAGAGGATCGGAACTCGAGGGAGGAATGCCTTCGAATTAAACGAAAATAAAATTGCTTGCACGAGTGAAACTCGTTTTTTAAATAATTTCTATCAAAAAAAGAAAAAAGAAAAAAGAGGAAAAAGAAGAAGAGAAAGAAATAAAACAAGGGAAGCGGGATATCCTTTCGACGGAATCCCATCGATGTTGCGGAGAGAAAAAGATGTCTGGTAAAAAATAGAAACAGAGTTCGTGTAAAGGCTCTCTCTAATTTCTCCTACACGCACTTAGTCTTCGAAAACAGACACGTTGATCCCCGAATTAAGAGACTCGAGGGGCTGAGCACAGGAAAGTTTGGCTTGGAAGCGTTCGAAGAGAAGTCTCTTTTTCTCGCCGCGTTCTTTTTTTTTTTTTTTTTTCTTTCGCGCGAATCAAGGTGGTTCTTTAATTGCTTTTTGTTGCACTAATTGATCGCTAGATATTTCCAGCATCTTTCGCTCCAGTTGAAACGATCGATTCTTGAAATGAATGTCCGTCGTTGAGTTGAAATATTTTGATCGACAGCAGTTAATCCACGTTCGATACGATTCACGACTAATATATAATTTTTTTAATAACGGATCTTTATTTGAAATCATTCTGCAAATCATTGTTTCCAGGCACTGGAATTTTGTTTCTAATTAATTATGACATTTTATTAGAAATTTATCTTTCAGTAGAAATCTAGAAGCTCGTAGATACAGTTTTCTTGTGATGATGTACACTTTTGATAGAAAATCTCACGTATCGAGAAATTTCATAAATAGCAATTTTCCATTCAGACTCAAGAATCTTAATTTCTATACATTCGAAGGAAAGCTGATAAAAATTCGAATAGCAATCATCCCTCGTCGTAAAAAACTTTCCCTAATCGTATTCCTCGACTAAGAAGAGCTCGATACGCGTGCAAAACGCGCAATTTCATGGAAGTTTGACTTTTTTTTTTTTCGTTTTCATCCACCAACGATGGTTCATGCTGTAGACAACGTTTCAAACAACGAAGGGAAACGATCATCCCTTTAAGGGTTCTAACTTTTGAATATAGCATCCCCTGCATCCTATGCATGTTTGATCCCCTTTTTCTACTCTTTCTTTTTTGATATAGTTTCCTTCCTCGCCCTTCTTTTCCTCTATGACTAACTTGTTCTCTTCAACGGTATTTCCCTATCGATTGATCTCTCGTGGTTCTGCTTCATCCCTTTTGACCAAACTACAGTCTTCGCTTCTTTCATGGGATCTTTCACTTCGATCAGTTTTCCTACTTTGTCTGCTCGTTTCAACAGACCTCGAATATTTTCTGTTTAATATTATCCTGCGTCGTTGTTAAATTAATCGTTGAATTCTTGAACATTTCTTATTTATTAGAGTACCATGCGCGTACTCTAAAACGAAGTTGTAGCTCGGAATGTTTCTTTTAAATATTAGTTTGTTTCCATTATTAGATTACAATATCATATTTTACAAATGTGGAATATTGTTTCACTTATTAAGTACTGCAATTTCATTGTACTTGAAAGGAAATCAATAGGGATTAAAAATACCAATTAATAACAAAATTAACAGACAAGGAGTATTCAATTATTAACAAACTAATAACAGAATTGGCAATCATCTGCATATTTGTGTCCTCAATATGCATAAATTTAAACGCAATCTACTATCTTCATTGATAAACAAAGCAACCCTCTTTCTTGTCTAAATAAATTTATAAACCACGAAAAAAAAAATCATTCAGAATTCATCACAGAAGGTGACTCTAAATTCTGCATGTTTGTTTTCACATTATGTTACATTTTCCACATTTCTATATTACATCATTATACCATCCTCCAGAGTATCTTTCTCTCTCTCTCTCTGAGTTTTTTTTCAAAAATTCTCCGACGACGAATTACGTGCTGGAAATGACGAAGAATCTTTCGCATTTCGATCTCGAGCATCTCAGGACTTACAGATCTTTGGATGGAAAGAAAGAAAAAAGGAAGGCCGAGGTCACGAGGAGCACGAGAACGATTACAAAAGCGGGCCGGCAGGTGGTGGGGCCCAGATTCGTCCCCACGTATCGGCAAGAATATCGAGTGTCGACCTTCCGGAGGGCCCTGCGAACCGTTCGAACGGTTTCCGATCGGTTCGATCGGGCCCCCATCGTGCCTCTTTCTTACAATGTTTCTCACGTGATCCACAGACAAAAGCCGACGAATTCCAGCGTGAAAATCCGCGCCGCTACCGGGTCCACGGTGTCTCGTGACAAAGAAGGCGAACTTAGGCGCGCACCAGCGAGGAGGCTGGCAATTCCGCCGTGAAATCAGTTACGAAATCACCGGGTCCCATTCGAGACACGAGCTTTCTCTCTCTCTCTCTCTCTCTCTCTCTCTTTCTCTCTTTCTTTCTTTCTGCGCCTCGTTGTTCCATTGGATTTCCTCAACATCCCCCTCGCGCTCTGTCTCGCTACGGGGTCGATCATTAATTTATAACGAACCAGCGTCGCTTGTTATTATCCTACGGTTACTCGATCGTGTGATTATACGCGCAGAGAGAATGAAGAAGAAAAGAAGCGGTGTAAGTGTCACGAGCATCCTAAACAGTGTTTCCAATGGAAATCGAGAAAATGAATTTCTGTTAAATATTACATTTTGTATTTTTCTTTTTACATAAATACTACGAACCTCGGTCGTTTACTTCTACCACTTCTTTTTTTCTGTTTCTTCTAAACTTCAATTTTTTTCTTCCGAAAAACTGTAAAAGCTAAAAATTATTTTACCAGTATTAATACAGTACTTGAGTAAAATCATATCGATCACAGTCGGAGTTATGAGCGAGTTCGAATGAAGAAGCTCGGCGGACGATTAACAGATTCGATCATCGTGCAAATGTGGCCCAGGTCAAGCCACGAAACTATCGATCGATTCTCAGAAAAGAAGGGCCGCCGTGTAATCTGACTGCTGTGTCTTGAAATGGAATTATTTCGACATCGGTTTCGATCGTCAACCCTCGACAAGGCTTGTCGAACGTCTTGCTCGACCAATCGCTTCGATGCCTCGATCCGCGATATCCTGACGATCGATGGACAATGATGTTGTACGAGTTCTTGGGAGAATGTTTAATAGAAGATTAATTGGATCTCGTGTGCAAAACATGACAACGATACTGTGAAAAGGAAGAGATTTTGGAACGATCCGAACCGTTTCTATTGAGAAAATAAAATGGCAAATAACATCCTTTATTTCACATCTTTCAATCAATCAGGAATTTCATAGGTCTTGCACTTCAAAACTTATTGCAGATCATGCTCTTTCACAGATCAAATTCACGCTATTGCAAATCAAGTTTTTCTGCAAATTTGTTTTCATAAACCATTGTAATAAAAGTTGAAGAAATCCGATGTAAAGTTATTATTCCGAAATAAAAATTTCACTGCATCTATGTAATAATATTTAAACAAAAACTAACGTAAAATGACATAGAGTAACATAAAAATTTACTTAATTTAATTTTTTTATTCATTTAATTTTATTTAATTTATTTAATATTAAAATTTATATTATTACATATAGAGTAGTTTTATACACACATAATTTATATCCTACATATAGAGTTTCATATACATATTCATTCATATAATATAATAATTATGACAATTTGTAGGAATGATAGTTGCAACAAAAGTGATTAATAACATCCACCAAGTATTTATGATTTAAAGTATTTGAAAAAAACTTCTTCAATGAGTGAATTTAATTCACAACAAGCTGAATATAATCCGCAAAAAGAGTGAAATTTCGGAGTGAAAAGCCTGTATAAAAATCCGTAACCATCGTCGAAAATCAACTTACTCTGATAATGATTCCAACCAAAATCCCTTCCCCAAAGATAAATCCCCGAGCAGCTCGAACGTTGCGAGAAAGCTTCGACAAACGAGAGAAAAATCTCGAATCGATTCGATCGTTTCTTTTCCCTTGAATGACAAACCGGTGTCCACCGTTGTTCCAATTACTGGAAACATATCGTGTCCAGTGTCGGACTTTGATTCTCTCGGTCGGAATAGAAATTCCTTCTCGGAACGTGCGCGTCGATGCTCGAGTCATGCTTGACGGGAAAAACGGCGGACGAGCGAAGGAACGAAGGAGCGAACAGAAGCGATGAAGAGCAGAGAGACGGAGCGAGTAACCGGGTTACACTCGGTTTCTTCGGCGAATCGGCTTCGGAACGTCTAAAAATGTTCGCGACAGTTGGCCGCGCGAGGCTCGCCAATAGTCACAACGAGAAGGAAATGTTGCTCGATGTATCGGGCACCAGGGATCAGGGTAATTAAGTGCTGACCTGACGGTAATTCTATTATCGCTGCCATCGTTGTGTCCGGCAGACACGGGAAATCCGATTAACTGCGGCCGAGCGTTCACGTCGCAGCTTCTCTTCAAACGCGCGCATCGCCACTGAATTTAGAGGATTTGTAAATGCGCGTCCTGCAAGGTTACTTTCCGTCAGGACACGCCGAGCGAGCCGATCGGAATTGATTTAATCTGGCATAATGCTGTGACGGAGCGTAATGGTGTATGAACGTTTTTTTTTTTTTTTTTTAATTAGCTTTACGGGTGTTTTATTGACGTTTTATATCTTAAGTGGTAATCGTTGAGATGTTGGGAACAGTAATAATTTAAGCTTGAATTACCTTCTTTCTATAATTCATTAATAATTCATTGAGAAAGTGACATTCTTAGGTGGTATTACGGCCCATTGGGAATCATAATTTTCAGTCGATTTGTATTTGTTTTTAGCCTTTTTCTTTTATCTACTTGAATTTTATTGAATACTGATCCCTGTTGCACAAAGTACAGAATCGGAATCGAGTGTCCTGAATTTTAATTATCTCTTTTAATTATCTAGATTATTAATCATTTTGTTGTGCAACGAGGGTAAGATTGCAGTGAGGTTACGTTTATACATTTTTTTCTAGACTTTTTTCATTCTTTTTTTGTAAAAATATGACGAGATGTCAAAAGTTTCATTTTTTATTGTCTAATTTATATTCTCCAACTTTTAAATTCTATTTTTGCTTTTAAATATTATAGTTTAAGTTAAAGCTTAAGTATCATACGTGAATTTTTAAAAAAATTGATCCTTAAATTCGTGATTCGTGACACGAATACAAGTGAATGATTGACTAACACGAATAAATAACATAAATAATATAGAGAAAACTAGAAGCTACAATCTTGGTGACACGCTCGTTTGTCTGAACACGTATTGCTTGATACGACTTCCATTGAATTATTCCAATAAAAGCGGGACGTTCGATAGTCGCAATTAAAAGTCATCAATTATACGTGCCATTCCTGACGTCTATTTGCGTCACTCGATAAAACTTTGATCGCCTCCTTTTCAATAAAACATTTTGATGCGTCCTGGGAATTATTAATTCAACTGCACGACACAACATGATTCGAAAGGAAATAGTTTAGAGATATAAGAATGAAACGAATAAATATTCGTAGAATTTAAAAGTTTAAATTCTGAAACTCGTTTAATGGATCTGCATTATATATTTAGGCACGTTTTGCAACGAATTAAACAGGCGAACGAGGATTACCGCGTTGCAAAGTGAAATTAAAAATTTATTGTTACTATTACAGCTGAAAATTATATTAGAAATGTCTTCTAGATATTAATTTCCTAGTTAAAAATAAGAAATAAAAGTCAAAGACAAAGCATAATGAAATTTATAAAATTCAACTGCATGTAATAAAAGTCGAATTATAAAAATTTTATATAATCTATCTAGATGGTAAAAGTCGATGAAAATAACTGAAAAATCACAGGTAAAAAGAGTCTAATTATTTTCAGTTGTTATGTCACTGATTGTAAAATTAAAGTACGAATTCCTACATCCTATTAACATTTTTAATTTGTATTGTAATAATCATTGCGGAGAATCCCACCTTCTATATTAAAAACATCGATCTTTTATTCTCCTCTAATATATAATACAAATTAATAAAAATTTTCTAAGACTCCAAAATTCAACATTAATTACAACCCCAATAAAAAGAACTCGTTCTTCCATCCTTCGTAGAGTGCCACGAAGCAAAAGTTCGCGAAGTAAAACAACTGTGGTCTACATCCTGTTCGAAATTAATTGAGGGACCTGTATTAATTAAGCTCTTTCACTTTTTGTGACGAATACTCCCTGAAATTGTTGGAGCTCCTCTTTTAAATCGCCCCACGTGTAGTTGAATGCGTTCCGAGAAGCCGGCTCTGCGTGTAATCCGCGCTCGTCGCGACACCGTTTAATTGCAATAATTACGATAATTACCGAGTTCCGAACATGCCGGCGTGGCAGCAGGCTTTCCATTCGGTCACCGTTATGTGCCCCGTCACGACACGATAAAACAGCGATTCTTGCGTTGCTGGCGTTTTCGTTTCGTGTCATCGAGAACGGGCTCGCGTGAAACCCCGAATTGATAAATGAAAAGATAGGATTCCTCGTCGATTCGGGCTTGGCTACGGACTCGAGGATTTTCATTGTTGCGACGTCGACGTTGAAATTGAATATCCTTGCACCCCTTGTGTTGCTCGAGACTGGAAAGTAAAGATAGAAGGAATAAAAATCGAAGAAACGATATTCAGACGAAATAATATTGTTTTTCTGAGTTTTTAGTATTTACTTTTTCGTTGGACTGTATTTTAGTGTTTACTTTTTTATCGAACTATGTATTTTTTGAGTCGACTCTTCAGAAAAAATCGCATTTCAGGAAAAAATGAGAGAAAGTGAAACGTTCGAAAGAGAGTATTAAGACTATAGGAATTCTCCTAGTTGTTTCGTTCGGTGAGAGAGAGAAAAAAAAGAAAATGTTTTATCATATCTTTTTACCGTCGATATTTCTCAGTAAGAGAGACCAGGAGAGCATCTTCGTCGAAACGAGGAGCAAAGTTCTAAAGTAAGTTTCCCTCGAAAGAAACAATGGTGTCTGGTCAATGTAAAACCGGCTAGTATCGCGAAACAAATTCACCTTTTCGTCAACAGAAAGCTCCGAAATACAGCTGCGTTTGTATTTATCGTTGTGAAAAAAAAAAATAACTTCGAAGACATAAAAAAAATATATATATATATATATATATATATATATATATATATATATATATATACATGCAATACTAGAAATACGAATAAAACGACCAGTTTGCATTTCTCACGGAATGCTGAGAAAAGAGAAAACATTCTTTTCATTTCAACTACGTCAAGCACGCGCAGATTCCCGATTTGCGGAAACGAACGAGTCTCCTCCATCCCTTACTATCTCTTTTGATTCCTAAAAAGTCGTAATCGTTAAAGCAGCGCGCTGATTCGATTTGCATGAGATCAGCGGAGAAAGAATCGCAGGAGAGCCAGCGTAGGGAGGACGGACATAAAACTCGCCCTATGGAATATTTCGTTCGCACGGTTTCATTTCAATTAACGTTCCCTCGTCCCACGGGCTTTGGTATCGTCTTGTATATATACACAGACGCACACAGTTATAGCCTATTTCGATGTCTCGCCGATAATTGCAACGCGGTAACTCGAACGAGTTAGCGGCTCCTTAAGGGATGGATTTCGAAACCGGTTTCGCATTATGCGCTATTCTCACCCTGAGGCGTTCTCCTCGAAAGTACAGCCGGGTTTTTTACTTTCCGTGGCGCGCGAAAGGGTGGTCAAGGAGACGAGTCGATCGATTTCAATGGCCCTGTTAATTTTGGATGACGGTTGATCGCAACATTCCTCCAAGACCGGTCTTTCTAATTTGAATAAATTAACCAACCCCTTCCCGGCCTTCGAGGAGAAACGCTTACCACCCGTGTAATTAATTCTGTCGCGATGCTACGTTCTTCTGCTTCATTTTGTAGAACGTATACTTTGCTTGAACATTGTGAGCAATGCAATCAATTCAAATTTATTAGGGGTTTGTCCAATGTAATTAACAGAGTAATTGCACAGTTCTAGCTGGAAAATGCTAGAACATGTAATACGTGTTGTATCTGTTTCGGAACTGGAAAAATAAGACGTTGGTACATTAACTATTTTATTATAAAATGCGATTCGAATATTTCGTTATATCGACGATAAATATCGAATGTTGAGGGGCAGTGTATGTATACTTGAGGTGTAAATTACAAAGCAAGATATATTCTAAATCTTTTTAACGTTCTTTCGCTCAAACTGTACTTGAAAAATAATACTTCATTTTCACGAAAGATCACTTGAGAACACCTCTTGTACGGCGTTTTTTTTTTTTTTTTTTTTCATCTTTGATAATCAGTGTCTATTATTTTCGCACATTATTTTCATACTCAATCAAACTGTCGAGATTGTACATGCTCTTACAATCCGGTCACAGGCCGGAAGGGTGAAATATTTGGGGAACGTTGAGCCAATTTTCGGACGACATCCTGCAGACGATCGGTTAATCGCGTCGAAAAGGAACGAGATTTCGGCGAGGCGAACGGATGCCGCTAACATCCGGCAACAGAGACAGCGCATCTGGCAACTAGTTACCAATCTATTCCTGTGTGCAGAGTGTGCAGGCATCAACCAGCGTGGCCAGCCTGTCACGATGTAAGCCGTGCATACATCCGTGGATTTCAAGTGCACGTACACGCTTCCCTCCTCCTCCCCCCTCCCCCGGGTATTAGAAATTCGAAATCATTTCTAATACAGTAATTGCCCGGCGAGCGGCGGCGCAACTGGCACGGATTCAGATCCGCGTTCGTCAGTTCACTGCCTCTCGTTCGCAGCCACCTGATTTATTATACGTTCCGTTTTCGTTTCGCGAGACGCCGAAGAAGGATCACGGAATTTCCACGATCAATTTCGTTCCTCGAATCTTGTTAATTGGCGGACCATTTCGCCCCTTCTGTTTGTCTTTATCGATCATCGCCGGGGTGGACGCGTACGTATTGTTTGCTCGGTGTGATGTTTGTACAGAATCGAGCCGCTTGTACCGAGAATTGTCGCGATCTTTCTAATTTTCATTAAACAGCGACGATTTGATACAATTCTCACCTTTGTAATTCTATCTTGTGTTTCTTAAAATCTAATGCTTGCACGGTTCGGAATGAATTTTGAAACACTTTGCACATTTTATTAATATATTTATTCGCGCGATTGGAAGGAGATTGAAAGTTTGCTGTTCACATTAAACAGCTGCGGCAATTGCTAATTAATTCTGCATATTGCCGATCAAATATAAATTTGACGTTTAAATATCGTTCCAGTTTTTCAATTCAAATCGTAAACTCGTTCCCAGTAAAGAGAAAAAAGAAACAAGTTCTATTCGCCATCGAGGAAGCAACGAGTTCAGCAGAAAACAAACGGGGAGGGAAAGCCAGGGAAGAAGTCGATCCCCGAACGTCGGCGTTCTAACCCCGCGAAACTCGTTCTAAGCCCAGCAGACGCTCGCCACCCCTCGACCACCCTCTTCTTCGTCCAGCTCTCTCTCTCTCTCTCTCTCTCTCTCTCGTTTTTTTTACTGCAGTGCACGAGGTCTAAGAAACACGACTTCGCCGGAGTCGCACACTAGCCTCGACCGTGTAATTATGCCGCGCAGTGATTGGCGTGGTTCGTGGAACAGAGGGTGGAAGCGTGGCTAAGCACGAGGGTAGCACAGTGTAGCTGTGGCAAAGTGGAGGAAAGAGAAAGAGAAAGAGAGAGAGAGAGGGGGGAAAAGGCAGAGAAACATTGAGGGAGAGAGAAAGAGAGCCACCAGAGTTGGTTGTGGGGCAGAGAGGTGGGTTTTTAGCTCGAATTCATTAGAAGTAAAAATCGATAGGCGACGCTCTCGCTGCCTCCGCCGGCAACGTTTCGCTTGGTAAAAAGAATGTGAGAGCACCGCCACACCACCCCCTTTCAACCGCCCTCTTTCTCTCGGCTACACCACTCTCTCTCTCTCTCTCTGTCTCTCTCGCCACCCGTTGTTCTCCGTCCTCCTCTGGAAGCCACCCTCACACCATGCCCGCTTCTTTTTTCCCGCGTGTTTGTGGCTATCCTGCGCTGCTTCTGCAAGGCGATACTCGGTGCTCGAAAAGAGAAGAACCAACGGCGACAGAATTTTATCGTTAACTGGTTTACGCGCTTCCCTTTCTTTCCTTTTTCTTCTCTCTTTTCTTTCGTTGCTCTTCGAAGTGCAAATGTTCGGGTGGAGGTGTCTTCATTTTCATAAGAAGGAGACGAAAATGTTTTTCGGATTTCGTAATAAATTATAATGTTCAGATTTTGTCGAGAACGAGTAGCCAGGAAATTTATTTTGTATTTTAATGTAGGTGCAGGTTTACACTCTCTTCAAATCAAAGTTGTTATAAAACTTGGATCCCAATGTCGTAAATTGTTCGTAATTACGTCGCGTCATTATGATTATAAATCATCATCAATCCATAATTTGCCAAACGAACCTCCGTATCTCTTTCAACCTGATTTTACCACCGGAGGTCGAAGAAATTTTGTCTCCGTGTTCACCAGTTATCGACTATTATCATTCGTTCGGTACACGCGACTCCATTAAAGATACATGTCGCACCGAAATTATTCATCGCTGATGGCGCATTCCATATCAATTTGGATCCGAAACGGACTACGCCGAACCGGTGTATATCGTTCGATCGGCAAAAACGCGTTTACTTAGAACGCGCGAGCGAACGATAATATCTTTCGTAACTTCTGGCCACCGAAGCGGAGGCTTGACGCTTATGCAAAGTGTATCGGCGCTGACCTTGCTGTCGGAGTATATCGATCGATCACGATCGGACGCGTCGATCTTCGACGTGGCTGTTGCTATGGGTGATCGATCTTCGCACGCCTGCTCTCCCTTCCCTTTTCTGTCTATTTCTCCCTCCTTTCTTCTCGATTTTCTCGACTCCTCTTTGTCGCTCTCTGTCATTGTTTTTCTGGGTCACCCTATAAACAGTGTGTGGCGGTTGCACGAAAAATGGAAGAGGGGGAGAGAGAGAGAGAGAGAGAGAGAGAGAGAGAGAGGCAGAACGATAGGGAGACGACTGCGGTGAAGAAGTGGCCGAGAGAGAAGTGGCGGGGCAAGGGAGGATGGGCCAAATTAACGGTAACCACTTCGGCTTGGTCATTAGGGAAAAACTTTCTTTCCGCTGGCGCCAACCAATCCGACTCCAAGGATCCACGGACCTGAGAGAATTTTCAATCGAATCGCAATCCTCGAAACGCTTTCGCCCTCGTTTTCGCGTAACGAGGACGCGTCCAACCCTCCGCTTCTTTCTCCGTCCCATCGTCTAGCGCGCGCAAACCACCTCGCCACCTACGAACTCTTTTGTCCATTGTTTCTTCCCCGAAATACGCGATTCCAATTTCACTGGAAAGAAATACCGAGGTGGGGGCGGTGATTGAAGAACGGGAGAAGCCACCCGAGAATTTCGTGAACGACGCGACGAATGGATATTAAAAGCATTTCCTCCGAGGATTCGGATAATTTATTTTGTTTCTTGCTTTTTTTTTTCATTTCTTAATGTAATGATTTAATTCCTTGATGAGTGTGTATACTTTTGAGGAACTTTCATGTTCGTGCGGAAGTTTCATTCGGTTTTGTTTCAATTTATAGGTACGTATGTACACTTGCTCGAAAATTTAAAATATGTTGGGATTTTAAAAGAACGAGAACTTTACGAGTTCTTGCATAGCGGTTGCAAATTCTTTTTTATTTAGAAATTATAGGAAAGCAAAATACTTGGGAAAAAAATCGTCCAAAATGCTCCAAACAATAAGACTTCCAACCAAACTGTATCATCATCGAAACATTTATATAATTCTTCCTGCCACAGGGACAAAAAAAATTACACAAAATTATCTGGAAGAAAGTAGATTCCCTTCGTGTAATACAGTCGAGCAAAAGAGGAAGAGAGAAAAGAAGGAAGAAAAGGAGAAATCGGAGAAATCGTGGCAATGAAAACGAAAAACCGTTCTAGCTAGCCTTCTCGGACTCTGAATGTCCTCCTTTGATGAACCCACATCGGCTCCATCCGCGTCTTTCCTTCTCTTAATTACGGTCCTCGGAGGATAGGGTGGCAATGGGAGAGGGACGATGGCGGGCTATTAACGTCCGACGATCGAAGGAAAGAACACGCGCGAGCGAGAGCCAAAAGGGGTGCAGGACGCAAGAGTGTTTGGTTGATGGTGCGGTATAAGAAGCGGAAACGGAGTGGTCGAAGAAGAGGGGAGGGGAGGGTAAAGTTTGATCGGCGAACGAAAAGAGACGGCGAGTCTCGGTACTTTTATGTATTCTATACTCAACGTGTGTGGTTTCACCGATCGAGAATAGCCCCGCGACCATGAGGGTGGCTAGCTGGCAGGGGATGAAGCGAAACAGAGGGGATATTGTTGGAAGCATCGGTCGTTGGCGGGGATAATTAGACGTGGCGAGAAAGAGATGAAAAGTCTGGGTCGGCGAAAAGAAAAAAGAGAGAGAGAGAGACTTTCTGAGTAAAGCGGCGCCAGATAAGACTTAATATTTGATCGTGAGCCCACCCTTGCTTCTGACTCGACTCATACACACGTATACATGAGCACGTATACATGCACACGTGCAAGTGTACATACAGACAGGCGTTTGTAGCACGACTCACGCTCCCACTCTTGGCGATCGATCTGCACCCCTTCCTGGCCACCCCCTCGCTCTCGACACCGTCCTCTCTCTGTGTACGAGGAACCATCAGGGGCAAATCTGTTGACACTACCAGCCGGAACCTTGTTTCCGATTTCCGTGGGAAATTAAATTTATGCTGATCGTTTCTACGGTGATCCGCCTGTGAATGTCCTTCGACGTGACCGTCTCTGACGTCAGCGACTTGATCAACGGGTACGTGTTCCGTACCGATTCCTCCAGTTCAATGTTTCCGCCGCGTGTCTCGACGAAGGTCACATACGATCGTTATCAGAGATTGCAAAACTGCAAAACAGTGGTATATCATCGGATATTTCTATAAATATTTCAAAATGATTCGAATAAGACGAATATCAATTATCGAAAAGATTTAGTAACTTGATAGCTAAAAGACACTTGTGTTGCAGTTTTACTCCATTTTCTAGAAAATATTATTTACCGTAGGCGAAACGTGTAAATTTCGTCATGACTTTCGATCTTTGGGCTGATAGAATAATTTGATCGTGACAGTTACTTAACATTTGCCAGAGAAATAAAAGTAACACGTGTTGGAAGAAGTTAATTTTAGGTATGTTACGTTCGTGAATAATACAGATCGAATATAGTTACATATTTTTGGGGCATACATTGTAAATGTTTTTAGAAACCAGTAAGACGAAGTTAATATTGTTGTAGTATCGATTATTGTGACGGGCGAAAGAGATAAAGAGATTTCCTTTCAAAGTGTATTCGCGGCGGAAGATTCACTTATTTACTTCCTGGTCTTGAACAATGCAATGAATAAAGAAAAAGATACGATTGATTGTTCGAATTATCTGGCTCGGAAGTATGTGTGGATTTCCCACGAGTGAAGAAGTTAGCTTTTAAAGCTTAAGCTCGTAATGCTTGGAAGCTCAACCAAAACACAAAACGTGCATATTTTATCACCTACATATTATTATTTTCATATTATATTATTTGATTGATTTACATGAAACAACGCTTCATTTCACAACTCATTGAATTGTTATTTCATAAGTTTTATTTGTGTTTTATTAACTCGTTAAGAATCAAACTTTTCGTTTGTGTAATTATTTTCACTCGATTTATATATTAGATATCAATTTCTACTTTTTAACATTGAAATTGTAAAAGAAAATCCAGAGAATTTTCTCAATATCTTTTCATCCTTTATATTATTTCCTATTTAGATGCTATAATTTTATAAAATTTCAAGAAATTCAAATGTTTACGGTATTATGATAAATTCATCACTTGAGTCTCAATGTGTTAACAATATATTTTTCGATAAAAACCTGAATTGTAATAAATAACAGAAGAGACGATGCTTCAAGGTCTCCAGGAATAACTTGTTACGTTCCTTTAATGGTTTTTTGTCTGGTCTTAAGTATTTTTCAAGTTTTCACAGTGGTCAAAATTTTCCAAAAGGTTACTGTTTCCCCGAATAGGAGGATTAGGAAGAAACGAGAAAACTGAATTTGTCTTGTCCATTGTTTTATAGCGAATCGCAGACTACAAAGTTATTTAAAACTGTTTAAACATTCTATGGTGTGAGTTTGAAAGTGTTCGCTCCTGTCGTTTTGTTGTCTCGTGGCCATCGCGAAGTCACGAAATTCGTTGTGTGTACAATGTAAATGAATTTCGTGACTTCGACCACGTTTATTTCATTGTGCTCATTTGATCAGGGACATGGCGCTTCATAAAACTCGGCTACGTCTAAGTGGCATTTACAATTACAACCTCTGAGAAGTTTATTTATTAATTATTTTAATAATTGTGCCAAAAGTTTGTCGTTAATTCGCGAAACGTCGATAGAAAATTGATATAATTTGATTCGATTATCAAAGACAATTAAACATTGAAAGGCTCAACGAGTTCAAGTGTTCAAGAATTGAACAATTTTATGGTTCAGAGATTTAATGGGGTCCAAGAAAATTTTAATTCTAATGATAACTATCCCGATATTCTTCACGTTCTATGATTTGAAACTAGTTTTTGTTTAAATTACTTTCTTTCCTGACTTCAGAACGAAGAGAACGTGTTTACCTATATTCCTGTTTCTCCATTAAAACCATAAAACAGCTATCTGTAATAACGATCGTTAAAAAAGTTGTAAAGCAACAGATTAATTAGTCTTATAATTTTTATTGGCCATATTTTTCGACACCATTAATCCTACCGAGAAAGCCGGTGTCTTAAATAACCTAAGACAGTGCCAAATGAGACACCAATAAAAGATCTAGCTGTCAAGAGAATCGACAACCCGATTTTACTACTTCCATTTTTATTTCGATCTTTATTCTAACTTCGATAGCTCAGTGTTCAATACCTTAATATCTATTCCACGAACGTAACCACGCTAACCAAAGACACTTCTCACATGACGAAAGAATTAAAGATTAAATGCGTAGTACAGAAGAATAGACACGCTTGAAGTTACAAAATTACAAAAATATAACGTTTGAAATTAGGAAATAATCCTAGGAAACAGATTTTTAATTGGAAGAGATCTGCAGGTAAATTTACAGAGGATTAACCTCTAAAACGATGATCGCGGCTCGTCTCGACCTAGCCGAAACAGCATCATCCAGGCGAAGTCGTGCAGCCAGCCAGCCAGCCAGGCCTCCCCGAGATAGTCCCACGGAGTTTTCTCGAAGATGCTAGGTGTTGCGGATGCAGGGTGGCCGCGGGGCAGCTTGAAAGAAATTTCCATGCCGAGGCGGCGAATCGATTAGACGCCGGTCAACTTCGACCCTGTCGAACCGCAGACTCGATATTCCCTCCTCCCCCGCTGGCTTCGTTCGGTCTCTCTCTTCCTCCGGAGACTCGGTTCGAGCGTATAATTATCAGAGGCACGCGAACCCAGGGACCCTTCTCGAGACAGGGCCTTTGCGACTTCTCTTCCCTCTTATTCGTAGCTTTACTCTTCTCTCTTTCTCTGTCTCTCTCTCGCTCGTTCTCTTCTCGTTCTCCGTGTACGCGGAGTACGTGGTTGGCCGGCTGGCTAATACTAGGAAGAAAGCTAGACTCACCGCGGGCCTCGCTAGGTTCCTACACTCGGTCTCGACCCCATGCTGGAGGAGCCACGGTGCCCCATTACCATACGATTTTCATGTTAGCGCCTCCGGGCCCCCAAAGCTGCACGATCGCGCATTATACTTAACCTAACCCGAGCCGCATGTACGCTCACGTGTGCACACGTGAGCCTGCTTGCGCCACTCGAGGCGACACAGTCGCGTAGGTGTGGCAGGACCATGGAATCCCGGCGTGGGTAATTGTACAATGTTGTAAACGGTTTACTTCTGCACATTGGCGTAGTCACCGAGCAGGTGGATGCTGACTCTCGGCCGCTGTTGTTTCGATTCCGTTAGAATATAATTTGAAGAGTCTGCGTGGAATTTGGAAGGATTAATTTTAAGGGCGAACAGTTTGGGTTATGTTAACGAGAGAACTTGGTAAATCTCCAAAGATGAGTGGAGACTATTTGATATCATTGGAACATAATTCTGTAAGTAGCCTTCGGATAGATTAAAGATAGAGAAAAATTAAAGTTCAACTGAAAATGCTAGAATTTAAGATTGATGAAACGAAATTGTATTCCGGATGATTGTTTTTCGATCTGTGTACAAGTTTTAAATGTTTGAGTGACGAGAAATGTAAGTTTAACGAGGGAAACATTACAAGTTAGGCACGTGAATTACCGTGACCGACTGCTTCGACTATGTAATTCAATTCGATTTGTCTACAATTTGAAGACTTGAGAAATGTAAGTTTAACGAAGAAGACATGATTTGTGTGCAATAGGCTTCGTAACAATCTAGTAATCACTATTTTCTAGGAGACTAATTTACAACAATATTTACAAAATTCATTACTAATATAGTCGCAAAATAATACATAACTTTATTAAATAACGTAATCTAAAAAAAATCACATTCTCGAAATCACGCACCAAGTACTTGAACAAGATGTCGAAACGAAGAAAAAACATTACGAAACGTATGATATTAATCCGTAGGAAAATCAATCGGATTAACGTAACGCGTGAAAGTTCTAATCGTGGTTGGTGTATGCTGCGATTGCTGTCTCCACTGGCCCACCCATACACTCTAGCCGAGTGTGACTATACGTGATTATGTGTGACTGCTGCCAGGCATTCGCAACAATCGCGGGGATCCACTGACAGGCAGCTTTATTTACCTAATTACCGGATTTAAACCGAGGAAAATAGCGGCGAATGATACCTCGCGATACTTGGCTTAAGTACGTGTACGCTGGGCGTGTTTCGCGTGCGCGTGTGTACGCGAATCTACGTGCGCACGATGAATATTAAACCGAGAGAAGATTAGAGGTTTTCTAACGTGTATCTCGTTCCCTTTCCCCCTCTTTCGTCGCGCTAACGTTCCTACGTCTCTCGTTTCGTTCTTCTCTTTTTTACCGATCGTTCTTCTTCCTTCCCTTCCCCCTTTTGTTTTTCGTTCATTCCTTTCGGAAATAGAAGATACTATCGACTCCAAAAAAAAAATAAGAAAGAAAAAAAAAAGAGATCGGCGAATAACGACGTTTCCGACGAATTTGTACACACGCGTAATTCCCTACTATTCGTTCGATTCCCTTGGCGAGAGAGCGGTGGTGAACAGCCGTCGTAAAGGGGTGGGAACAGGGAAAGGGAGTGTTCCGTGTTTAGAATCCGTAAAGCTCGCGAGCATACGCTTGCATGGTGCAAAACTGTAAACGGCGATCGTAAGAGCATACGGAGCTATCATTACTAGATAATTATTTCTCCATAAAGGAGAAATAACAGTGGCGCGGTGAGAGAATCCACCGTTAACCTTCAATTAAAAAATTTCAAGTTTGCACGTGGCGTGGCGAGCCAGCTCGTGACGATGAGGAGCACTTCATACGGTTATTTTGGGGTAGCGAAACACCGAAATTAATCGTCAAAAAATGAGAACGTAATGGTTGTGTTAAGGGATCGAACCTTGCTTCCAACGATCCAGAAATTTTTCTGTTTTTATTCGAACGAGTATATATTTTGCTTGCTCTCGTTAGTTTTTTTTTTTTTTTTTTGTTTTTAGTAGGTTCTTTGCGCTCAGTATTAACACCCTGTTTAACTTTTAACTGCTAGAGAGAATATACCTACGTAATTCTTCGTAGAAATTTTTCTAGTTTTCTGCGATTTAATAATAAATTAATAACGTCGTAATTTACACATTGAATAATTCTTCGTTGACAAAATGATGATGTAAATTTGAAACCAATCTGAAATTATATATATATGTACGCTGCCGTTTAAAAATTTAGATTAATCTCAAATCTCAAAAGGAAAAGGAATGTCTTCAACGATCACAATAAATCTTATTTACAGAAAACTTTTACATTCACCCTGTGAATTCGTTATTCAAAGGGTCAGCATCACTTCACTTCGTATCTGCCGCGCCGTTGAATCGCAATAATCTAAAATCGTAGTCAACCCTGTTATGTAATTGACCGTATAAAATTCCGAGATACCGGCGCGATCACCCTCGTCTCGATGAGCAGAGTGCAGACCGAGAGGAAAACAAGCGGACGAGGGTGGGATGTCCTGTGTTTAGAATCCGTGAGGCTTCGGGAGTTCGTTTGCGCAGCGTAAACGTGGCAATCGCGGTAGCAGCGAACCCGGTCATCGTTCCACGATTATTTGCCCTCTCTTTCGTTGAAGCGCAGGTACACTATGAGTACACTGTTGTTACAAAGTTAGATGCCCCGACACCCGTGAAATTTTAACGAACATTCCTTTGGTACAATTGGTTTTACGACAGCCTGCGGATAGTAATCGACGACTCTTGTTTCTCCTCGTTGTCGAACGGTCATCTTTTATTGACGTCGGTGAAGTAGGTACGCCTGGAAAATGGAATTACTGAAATTTCCAGGGCTAACGTTCCCTAACGTTTCTGTTTTTCTTTTTTCCTTTTTTCTTTTTTCTTTCAACGTTTTGCCAAAGGACGCGAGAAAATTGACGATATTTCTTGGAGTATCTGCACGATGAGTGTCGGCGTGAATATTTTCATTTATCACGTTCGCAAATTCACAAATTTCAACGTATCAACCATCAACCGATTTTGCTCCGATCCCATTTCACGAAGAACTGAAAACAATTACGAACTTGGAGTCAACAAAGTCAGATTGATTGTAAAAATTCGGACTCGAGGAAAAACGCGAGGGGAGGGTGCATACGGGTAATTCGTGGCAATTTTTCCCAAGCGAGAAGTGGCCGTGTTATATTAACGGCCGTGCGAGACACGAGGCTGCAAATGTCGCATTGTGGACCGGCCAATAAAGTCGCTCGTTCGCCCACGCGAGTTCCGCTGGACGCGGTCTCTCGCGACGAAAGAGGGAGAGAAACGATCGGACAAACGATCGAAAGCAGGACAGCGAGAGCTTAGAAGGGACTATTGGAAACGCGGCTCGCCGTAAATGCCTCGCGTTCGCGTCCAGTTTCTTTCTGTTTCGTCCGGTTCCTCTTCTCTCGCCTTCCCCTCCCCCTCGTCCGTTCGTTCTTTCTTCTTCTCTTTCAGCCACGAAAGACGCAAGGTCGTCACTCGTGGGTGGCGGCGATAATAATTATTGCCCGGGGGTTCGAACGATCGATCGACGATCTCGGATTCGCCACGGCCAGATCGCGGCGATCTCTTTTATTTCTCGCGTTGGAACGCGGCTTTTATCACCCGGCTCGGCCGAAACGGTCGACGGTTTTCAAATGGAAGAAGGAAACGCGACGGGAGGCGTGTGTATATACATGTATACAGAATTTTGCATTTAATACCCGCTGTACCTTATGCTGATCAAGGGAACCTCGTTCACCCTCAGCCCTCCCTCTCGCAAGCGCGAGAGAGATTTTTACGACGGCGTAGTTTCCATGAGTGGGACGTGCGTTTCGATGTTGTTGAATGGCCGGCAAACCGCGAAACGTCCGCGTCCCGCTCGAATCGTAATATTTTTTATCGATTGGGGCGCGGTAAAAGGGTTGTAAACGACGGCTGAGAACGCGCGTCCTCTCGTATCGCGGAATTTCTGGAGTCACGGCCGTTGCGCGAATTAATTCCCGCTCCTTGACGTTGACGACACACTCGCCGCGTCACCACGCTGATTTTTACGCGATTGCGATTTTTCGGGGGATTTTATGGCACAGGTTTCAGGCACGAGCTAATCTCGAAGCTTCCCTACTCTTCTGAGCACAGCGTGCGCAGATTGGCCAAAGGAGTTTCGAATCGAACTAATTCATAAGTGAAGGTGACGGATGACGTTATTTCTGTGTTTAAATAAATTTCACTTCGCAGTCTCGTTCGTGCACGAGTGAAACGCTATTCTTGGATCTCACAATTCGATCAATCCGACTATCCGAGTATTTTGCTAAACAATTTACATTCGACTATCAACGTAATTTAATACAATCGGTGGGATAACCAAGTTCGGTAGAGAAATGATCGGCGTCGAATTTCGTTTTCTTCAACCTGCAACATATTTCCACTATCACGTTCATCGTCGGTAGGAGCTTGGGACGTGTTAATTTATTCACTTTGCGATATTCGCCTAACATTTGCAACGCGCGTGGCAAACGCACCTTATTCAATCCCCTTAACTACATAAACTTCAAAAACGCGATAAACAACCGTGTGCACGTCATTCCGTGCTCGTACGCGTCCTCCACTATAATCTCTCATCCACTTAGCCGTAAAAGAGAAACGACATCCGCGGCTCGACGCGCACTTCTCCCAGTTTCTTAATTTATAAAATCGTCGAGTTTATCTCGTACTCGAGACGTTCCCGTACGCGGTTCGCTCTCCCCGCGGGAATACCGGTAAATTTTCGAACAATCTCGCGGACGCGCGTTAGCGTATCTTAACGATAAGGAGCCTTCTTTCTGGAAACGTATCTCCGTTTATCCCGCAGCAACGGCAGAGAAAAGAAGAGAAGAGACACGTCAAATCGTCTTGTTGGATACCGTTCGGGGGCGGAGGCAGTTGCCGAGGCGAGCGTAACTTACCAGGTAATTTGTCGAACGTGCAGGCGAAAAGGAAAAGGAAAAGACAAGAATCGTGACGGCTAATCGATTCCTGACGGCACGTCGATCGAATGTCCCGCGAATCGTGCCCGCGCCTCCGAGCGATCCTCGATCCGGCAATAACCATCGATCGATCGCGCGATTTCGCCTGGCTCGAATCGTTTGCTAACTTCACCGAGACCGATGACGATTTTTTATCGCGTTAACGAAGTCCCACTCTTCGGACGAGTGGATTGAACGAGGATCGAGCGCGACAAGACGAAGATGGTAACAGCCGCGATTGAACGGCCGTTGCTTGTCTCTCCGATTGACTTTTATTTCGACGCGTACGTATGGAAAGTCGTGGGTGACGTTGACAATAATTGTGGGCACGTACATGCGTCCTAAACGCATCGCCACGTTTATATCTCATCTGTCGAAGACGAGATTCGTACGTAGTCCGAGAGGAACGAAAAGGAACGTTGGTCTCGTGTGGGTGAAAATAACGATTCCAACAGATTTACGCGGAGGATCCGTCGCAAACCACTTCGACGTTGGTTTATTCGCGTGATTTCCCTTCGCAATGGTCCCGCCAGATCGCCGGTTTGATGATGAAGTTACTGAAGCTGAACGGGTCCGGTCGAAGTTTTATAGACATGTTTTGCGCTGGTACATCGGTTTTATTTCGACGGCGTGATGTCACTTTCAGATTTCTATGAAACTATGAGATTAGATTATTTTTGGCGACTGTGATTGAGAGAGAGAGAGAGAGAGCGAAAAATTGAAATGGACAAATTTAATCCTCAAACATCATCGTTGAGTTACCGGTGCCTATGATAATTTTCATTAGATTCTTCGCGTCAAGAATTTCCGATAATAAAGTTCATTTAAATTTTTGATCCTCAAGGTTCGATGTATCTTCGTGATAATATAAATCACAACATTACGCACTACGCACTCTCAATCTTCACAATCACTTGTGTCAGTGTCGTTCGTCGTCGAAGAAAAATTTATTCAAACGATACTGACTCGCCTCTCGAATCCATCCGATGATCCATCTCGGTTCGAATCACCTCGAGTAAGGTCTGCTCTGAGATTTATTCCGGCACGCGCGGAAATAAAAAGAAAGCGAAACGATGCAAATCAGAGAAGGGCCAGCTGAGAAAGAGAGAGAGAGAGAGAGAGAGAGAG
>CAJDYZ010005352.1:269285-279626 GCA_903986555.1 Heterotrigona itama
TGCCACAATTTCTCTTCAATTACTCCCTTTTCAATAATCCCCTGCGTGTTTGTAACGTCATCGTATCATCTGCCCAACTACGCAGAATATACACGGTCACGAAAATGGCGTAATTTTTTTCGTACTGCATCCCGTTGCTTCATCATCATGATTCTCGAAATCGCCACGCCTGTTTTCATCGAGCCGGAGCCTCGGTTTACGAGCGGCTCGGCGTTCCTCTGCTGGCCGAGCTGCTACGGCAAATATCGATTCCAATGTGACCGGTGGATAATTATGAAACGGCTTCTTACATGCGAGGCAAATTACGAACACCTCGCGAGCACCGCATTGCGGTGTACAGGCTCGTACTGACAAACAATGAGCCAAGACCGAGCCAGCCGGGTGTCTCCAGTTGATATTTCGAGCTGAACGAGGCGGTGCCGGCCTCTTCCTCTCACTCTCTCTCTCCCCACGGCTCTCTCGAAAAATAATTAATTTATGCTAACGAATGAGAAGCGTAACGGCTGGCGCTCTTAAATTCGCGCCATTGAGCGGCCAAGTGTCCGTAAGTCCCTCCGCTAAGCGTCTATCTTTCTCCCCTTCGTCCCCTTCCCCCACGACCGAGTCCCTGTTTCCTCTCGCTCGACTGGTTTCCGTCGAACAGTTCGAAACTGGTTGCAGCCCGACAGGACGCGGCCGTCGTCCGCCTCCCTCCGGGAAACGAGGAAGAAGGATGCGAGGACCGGCCGACATCCTCCAGGATCTCCTCTATCTTTGTAATTAATTTCATTCACGCCAGTTAAATCGCGTTCCGTCGGTTTCGGCTTTGCGGGCAGCTTCGAAGGCTGGCTGGCTGATTCATTTCTTTCTAAATTTCGCGCGTTTAGACATTATTTCAAATATATATATGCATTCGATTGTGAAATAAAGTGGGAGACGATACAGAATTAAAGGAATTAAAATTTGACGAGTGAAAAAATTACAGTATAGTATTTTAATGTAGAAAATATTAAATTCTTGAATTTTTACAACTCTACAAAAGAATATGTTAATTACAGAATATACCGTGGAATTAACGGAGAATACAAATACGAAAAAGATTGTAACGTGAAATTTCCATAGCAATCCGTTTCCAACGCATTGAGAGAAATTTCGAAGCAAATGTTAATGATTATTGATTCGATAATACGGGTAGACTAACTCGAGAAATTTGTTGCATTTTTCCTCTGCTCGTTATTCATTCGTTCGTCCGTTTCGAGTATTTTTCAAACGCTGTGCCGGTGGAGCCAACGAGCCTTTGTGTCCCCCGTGTTTCGTTTCATTACTCTCGTCACTGGCTACCAAAAAAACATTTGCCGGGGGCCCGAAAGGATTGACCAGCGGGCGACGCGCAATTAATCAACCGTGAGTCGTTTAAAATTCGCTTAAGCCGTCGCTCGTCGCCCCGAGAAACCGGTGGCGGCAAGGTGAACGAAGAAGAGGAACAACTCGTGGCAATGGAGGGGGCGGAGAGGGTAGGGGGGAGTGTGGAGGAAGGAGACAAAAGAGAAAAGTTCTTCAAAGGATCCGTATGGGCGACAATGCACCGGTTACGGCAACAGTTTCGAATATTTTAAGAGGTTTCCAGGAGAATAAGCGCGCTGCATCGCGCTCCCCCTCCGGCGGCCATTTTCGCTTAATCTCTTTTCCCGGGAAAATTAAGTCGAATTCAGGCGCAGCCGTTCGAATATAACTCAGTAACAATACGCCGGTGCCAAGCACTGGCTTGATGAGCACAGGCTCTCTTCTCTTCTCCTTCTTTCGCTTCATCCCTCGACGAGAGGAAGAATCTCGTCGAACCACCCTCTCTTTACCTGTGTGTCGTGAAAGGGACACTTTCGACGTGGTATGTTTCTTCCGCTTCCACGAAGACGAGGGAGGCTACGTTGCGCCACAAACTATGCGTTGAAAGGGAAACTACGTGAACCTCGACCGCTTTCGGAATGGTCTCCGATGGTTTCGATTGAGCAAAGGGTAAACTGGAGCACGTATATTTGCTCGCTGAAGGTTTTTGAATGTTGTAAATTTGGACTTGCCATCTCGTTTGACTGCGTGATAATAACGAAAAGAGCATACGCTTTGGAAATAAAAATTTGCAAAATTAATCTATCGATGATTATTTTCCACACACACGCACACATGATCAAAAAGCTTGAATTAATTGTTATTAACGTTTGAAACTTTTAATACGAAAACATTCAGATATATATAATGTAAATTCCCGGATCCAAAAGCTTGCACTAGTATTTTAATAATAACTACGTTCCATTCTTGATTGATAGTTACAATAGTTTTGAAAGAACTTCAATTAATTGATAATTAATAATGTAAAAATATAACGTGACGAGTCAATCTATAAATTTCCAGATTCAAGGATTTACACTAATATTTTAACATCGACTAACGTTCTAATTGTAATAGCTCTTACATAAGATATGTAAAAATTTCATACTATTAATTCAATTATTTTACCAAGAAATACACCTAACTATCAATTATATGCCGCGTTCACCTATTCACAGACCTATAAGGTTATTTTCTTTTCGTGATATGTAAAGAGTGTCGGATAGTTCGCAATAAGTTTATAAAAAAGGAAGCCGAGGGTTGTTATCAGTTTTAATAGTATCGTGTAAAGTTTATGGTAACGACATTATCAAATGAGCCCTAGTTTTCGAACAGAAAGCCACGATATTACAAACGCGTGGTTTCACAGTTTAATGAGGCGATGGAGCAGAGAAAGAGAGGGACATTTGTGTTTGGCACACGTGGACTTCACCACCATGTGTACCGTGGTGGTACAATTTTTTAATGGCTGGATAAAGGTTCGCGGTAATTAACGTCAGTAAGAAGGAAGGACACTCTTAATTAAATATAGCGATACCTATCACGGTAGCGTGCCGTACAAGTCGGTAATTTAATCAAGCTGTCGTACAAAGTTAAAGCAACGGCCAGCAGAGATTATCCGTGTTCCTTATTGGAAAAGGATGAACACAGTGATCCCAGCGTCGCGTAGGTGAACATTAAATCTATTTGGGCGGCTAATAGCGTAATTATTTCGTGCCTCGGTGTCAAATCGGACGACGAAACGTCTGAACTTAAAGTCATAAAGCTCGAAGTGAAAGTTACGCGCGCGTTACGATAAGTGTGTAAACCTCGCATGTCTCAAAGACACGGAGCGGAATTAATTTATCTTATCTTCTCACTGATAAAAGAAACAGTGAAAGAGGACTCACGCTTTTGAATGTAGTATGATTCTCAGCGTCCGGTGAAATTTATATTTCTTTATATACGTATTTCCATTGGAAGTGAACATTTTATTCTAGAAACTTGTGTTCTTATCAAGATAGGTGATAAACTACAAAAATCAAACAAAAGCAGCATATGGAGTAAGAATATAAAATAACGTCTGCATCGTACCATGACGGAATTTAAGCAAAAGTCACTCGAACCAGGAAAGAATTCGACGAAAGGTGGGCCAAATGTAAAAAGCGAACAGGCCCATCGAAGGTCGGTAAATCACTCGGAATCATCCTTCCTTTTATCGTGCAGCGAAACTTGCAGCGTGCATCCGGGATGAACGAGCGACAGGGTTAGGTGGGCGGGAACGAAGGAATTTTATAACGAATAAAATTTTAAGCGCCTTATAAAACCTGGCAAGTGTGCAGTAGCAGTCTGTAATATGGCTCGTATATCCGTTGCCCGTACCACGGCTCGTGTACATAAAGTCTCTCCCCGGGTTCTCTCCTGCTACCCACTTCGCTCACCCTCTCGCAACCCCCTTTCAACTAGCCACTTTTCGAATTTTCATACGTCACGTTACAACCCTCGTTCTTTCGTCGCAGATAATGTTTCTTTCGCCGATTCATTGTTATTAAGCTGCCTTTCCTGCAACGTTCATTCTATGTAGCCTATTTGGCTCGATTTTAAGGCTACAGAATCATTAACTTTTCATTAAACTTCTTAATATTTTACTTGATAAAAGTGGAAATTTGTAGTTGATGAAAAATTATGGTTCTGTAGAAGGTTAGGATAAAGGTTATGGGATACGATGAAATTTGAACCTATCCTCGCGTATTATTCGCAAGAATTCCATGATATTCTTACGCAGAATTTCGTTGGTAAAGTAACTCATCGTCAGCGAGATAGGAATTATATATTTCCAGTTTGAAGACAGCTATATATTGACTAGCCACTAGCGATCTTAAAAAGATTGCGGTTCAACGTGTCGATCGTTATTAATCTCGTAAATTAATTCGTAGCTCGTGGTGTTAAAAATAACAAGCCAATAACAATCAATCCCACGAGAGATTTAAAATAATCGAGCGAACTTACGTTCGAGTAATGAGAAACAGAAGAATTCTCTCCGGTAATATATGTAATATTAAAGCACATCTTCGTGACGACGTTAAATGATAACGTCTGGGAAACGTGTAATCGATCGAGCGTTATTAAGAATAAACGTAGAATACGTCGAGAGAAAGAGAGAGAGGGAGGAGAGAGGATTGCTGTGAATGAGAAGGTACGAGAGAAAGAGAGATCAGAGGAAGCATGGTATAATGGCATAAACCGGTCAACGAGTCAACATCACGCGGCTGCAACGGTGGGTGAGACGTGGAATATAAATCAAAACGTTCGAACGTTCGAAAAAAAAATCGAGAAATGCGAAACTTTGAACAAAAGTGTTGGCTTGTTTTTAAGTCGCATTCTGTATTAAAGAGGGTTACAGTTACGTGGAAAATTTATATCAGGAAAGTGCTCTAATGCTTCTGCACATTCTGTATGCATTTGTGCAGCTTTGAATTGCAGAAAATTCTGCATTGTTTGCTGAAGTAAAAATGAAAATCAAAAACAGATCGTGAAAATTTCGAGAAATACACATATGGGAATAAGACAAACCTCTTTCACTGCAAATAGTAGATATAATATAAGCGATTGTCACACGCACATGTACTTAGACTACGCATTTACATATATAAATTTCCGATCACGCCGTTATAGTAATTATTAAACAGCCACATGGGCAATCGTTTTCTCAGAAAGTGATTATTCTAATTCCACATCCGAAACGCCAAGTTATTTCCTCTCTCCACTCGATGGCACTCGCTTTCATTAACTCTTCGCAGCTTCCCATCGGCTTCCACAATTTTGTTTCGATTGTGTCTCGTAGTATATGGAGAACTGATGGCGCGAAGAGAGAAAAGAAAAGAGAGAGAGAGAGAGTGTGTGTGTGTGTGTCTATGAGCAAAGCGTTGTTCAAGCGTCTAATAACGCGGCGGACGTGGTGCCCGACACACCGGTAAACACTGTAATTACATCGTGTAGGAATCAGCACGGCATCGAGTGACTTATTACGCTCCCCGGCTCTTTTTGATTCCGCATTACCATAAATTATTAAATCCGTGACAAGGGTTACGCTAACGCTGAATAATATTCCGACGTTGCGCGCGACACACACCGGTTAAAGCGTTAATATGAATACACATGTAGCGACGGTGGTGCCCTTAGGGCGGCCGCACCTTTCCGCTTCTCGCTGCGCGCCGCGTCGCGTTCGCATCGCGTCGCAACGCGACCGGTTACAAACTGAAATTAAAGGGTCTTATGTGCTCGCGCGTACACGTGTAAGAACGATTTAACGATATTTAGGTATGTCGGGCGAATCTCTAATTGGCCCAGCCGGTTGTCCTTTCCCTCGAAACGTCGGCCGATTTCGCGAAAATCGTAGACCGTTCGTCTGGTTCGTCTTAACCCCTTGTGTCCGAATCTCTCTCTCGAGACAACGCGAAACGCATGATCGATGGTACTTACACTTTAACGTGGAAAGATTTCTTGCGACGACGATCTTTAGAATTGCTATAGACGTGAGAACTCGGATGAAATAAGCTCATTGTTTTTAACAAATTTACAAAATAAAGGGAAAAAAGAGTAGGTTGGAATTTATTCACCCTATTAGTCACTCGGTTTGATCACTCTTGATGAATTAGCTATGATTTAATACGTTCGGTTTCGACTATTCTTAGTAGAGATATTTAGTTGGAAGTTTTAATTTAAAATTATTAATTATATATGGCAATTGACCGAGAAATTTTTGTAAATTTTAATGTAAAAATTGACATTCGACATTTGTCATCTGATTATTCCTTTTATTGTCTTATTCTATTATCCCGATACTACACTAATATCTAGTGATTCCTAAGTCTAATCTTAATCTTAATCTTAATCTTTCAACAACGAGTTAATTTCTCATTAGAAAATTCTTAATAAGTAATGAAAGTTCTAACAATTCTAAACTAATTCATTTTCAATGCTGCAGAAGCATTTTTCAACGACAAGTTAACTTCATTAAAATCAATCGTCTGTTTAGTATGACTCTCGTTTTCTTCTCTCGATCGCGATATTCGAGTTTGAATATCGCAACTGGCCGATAAATGCGATACAGTATACGGCGATGAACGTTAAAGAAGTGGCATGAAAGTGATTTTGATGAAGTCCGGAATTGCTCGTCGGAAGATTACACGGATTTGTTAATCTGCAAGAAAACGATAAGAAGGAATGTTTGTCCATGTCGATTTTGGTTTTGTTCTGATGAACGAAGACAAGTGGTGGTTGATCAATGAGGGAGATTTTAGTTAAGGTTGAAAAAGAGACAATTGGTATGCTACATCAAGACGATGATAATTAGAAATAACTTGTTTCAAATTTTCTGATATATGTCATCTCTAAAAGTTTTTAAATTTTCGTACCGTAGAGTGAAAGAACATAGAATTCTTCTTGCACAACAGAATTATTTCGTACAGCCCTTATATAGAATTCATTTAACAATCGTATATTTGATAAACATTTTCGAACGATTGCTCATCATCCTGATATTTCTTTTGTGACAACGTTAATATGATTTTCGCAATTTTCGTTCCCAATTTATAAATTTCATCGTGCCGGGCACACGCGCGGATAAAAAATTCACTCGATAAATCACCTTAAAATCTCAACTGTGACAAACCGTACACGTCGCGGCAACACGTCGCGAATCGCGCAGAAAGTTTCAATGGTCGCGATGAGGATGACTTAACCCTTTCCTTAAATATCTTCATTTCGTTTCGCGTTTCAAAATCTCCACGTCAATGGATGGTGGACTGGACGGAGGTCTGTAGGCGAGAAATTGACAGAAAAAAGGAGGACCCCGTTCGTCAAACGGGGAGGGAACGTACAGTGTACACACAATCTCATTAATCCTGCGGCGTGACTCACCGCGTGTTGGCGAACATCGCGTACGCACGATGCGTGTTCGTGTGTGTGTGTGTGTGTGTGTGCGAGGCACGGAGGAGCTGCCAGCGAAGAAAAGCTCGCTCGTCAGTGAATCGGTTACGAGTCGGTACACCGATGAATCCAGCCGATATCTCGGATGAAGATCGACGAACGAGCTTCGACGGCGGGTGTAATTAATTACCGAATGAGCACGAGGCCCGGGTTATACCACCCGGCGGGAACTAGTCAGCATATACTCGTCATAATTCCCAGAAAACTCCCCCTCCCGCCAAGTCGCTCGCGCCGATGAGTTTGAACTTTTGCTCCGATACTTGACACTTCTACCAGCGGACTCACGGTTCCTAAATGCTAACCGATATCGCGCGCATCGATTTTATTAATGATGCGTTAAAATCCTGACAGTGCCCGGTGTCCGTCGTTCCGAGGGGAACGAATCCTCGAAGATCGATGATTGATAAGGTCGGAGGAATTTCGAGAAGTCTGACGACGCTGCGTTTGAAAAATTTCTCGACTGGGGAATGATGTATGTAGCGTTTGTTTGGCATTTGCCTGCCCGGTGATTTTAATTTCATTTCACACAGGCAGGTCTGTGGAATTTCGAAATTTCTATTTTTTTCTGCGACGATGATTTTGTTCTTTCAACGACTCTCCTATCAGTTAACGATATTCGATATTACGTAAATTGACTTATAGTGGTCGCGTATATAGACACGTGATAAAATAATTAGCTTCTGAAACGACGTGAACGATACTTTGTCGATTTTCAATTGAAGGAAATTATCAGAGGTCAGAAGAGTCAATATCCATCAATTTATTTCTTTACTCTGATATTCATTAATAGCGGAATATGATAGATTCTATTTAACTAAGCGATATTCTTTATTAAAATCAATAAACTTAACTAATAATAATTTAATTTATACTTATACTAACTTAATTTATATTTTCTAAAAGTAATTTCTTTGAATATATAATGAGTCAAATTATTAAAATATGCAGTTATATCTATATATATAAAACTCCTACAAATCGAGCGTTCTGCTGAGATGAATATTTCCCCCTTTGTAAAATCAAGAATATATCTCGCAGGAACGTGAATACCTGCGAGGGAACACCTGCCACGAAATAATAGAATGAAAAGACCCACTATAAACGATACGAAATTTAGGTGCCGGTTCAATGTGTACGCTTACGCGTAAAATCTATAGAACAGAGAAAAAAAGGAGAAGCTGGTTCAGGGATATTATAAAAGTGCCTTACGGCCCGATAAATTCCGATCAGCCTACTGGAATCCCCGAAGACACGCTCGAAATCTGTGCTCACCAGCTACCCCCTGGTGGACGTCGTATTGTTTGTTTCGTTGTGCATATTTTATCTCACTGTAGCGACAGACAAACAAAAAAAAAAAAAAAATTTAAATCAGTATGTTACGAATGTTAGTAAATTTTTTAAAAGAACAACTTTTTATTTAAATGATATATTCAATTCATTAAAGAGCAAGCAATAACTCACTACTTTGAATGCAAGTAATTTAATTCATTTAGTCGCTAAACCTAAACCTAACCTAACCAAAAAAAAAAAGGAAGAGAAACAATGAATCGAAATGAGAGTCAATAAAGAAACAGAAATAAGAACAAAGGATCCTAAAGAAGCTACAGACTACGAAGATGGAACGCTATCCACGCGGAGGGTTAATGTATGGAAATGCATTCGAGATGATGCAGGATGACCGGTGTCATCTAGGTCGACAGGCCGTGGCTTTTCGTCGGCCTAGTGAATCAGTTTCGTCGCACCCCTATTTCGTTGTGAGTCGCGCGCGTCTCTCCCAAGCGTTGATCTTTCCATTCGCGCCCTCCTTTGGTTTCTTTCTTCGGTGTCTTTCTTTCTTTCTCTATCTGGCAAGCCTCTACACGCGGGTGCCTCTCTCTGCACTTCTGGAATCTTCCGGCCTCGAATACCTGGAAAAGTCCATTCAGAGAGCGGGACGATTCCCTTTTGTGTGTATCTCCAACGGTCGTCTCTCGGAGAGCGAGTGTGACTCCGGGTAGGTCACAGTCGCGTCTGGATTGCGAGGATTATTTGTTGAGATTATTTCGAGGGTTCGGATGAGAGAAGGCTTCGGCTCGCAGTTTCTGTTTCTTCTTTTTTCTTCTCTCGGTCCTCCGTTCTTCTTTTTTATTTTTTTTCTTTTTATTTTTTTCGAGCGATAGTCGACCGCAGGGAAAGTTTGGAAAATATCGTTTCGTTCGGTAGAATCTTGTCGCAATCTCGCGCAGAGTAGGAGGAAGCAGATTGTCTCTTTTATGCTATTTATCGCGAATTATGCAGAGTGCAGAGCGTAAGAAAAAAAATATATATATATAAATTATACTTCCTCAACTTCTCGTTTCTCTCGCTCTTTAAGTATCCAGCGATTTACAAATCCCTGGCCAGTCATAACGAGTCAAGAAATTAACCTATCGCCTTTCAAATTCTATCGCGGAACATTTTATTTCGTCGAACTTTCGTAAACACGGTGGTCTTCGAAGTGTCGTCCCTCGTCGAATGAAATGTTTCTTTCGCTTGTCGACCGTTTCGCCGGAAGGAGGGATCGTTCGGTGCATCGGTGACCGATAAAACGGCGACTATCGCGAGCAAGCTGGCCGATGGTGTGCCCCGGGCGCAGCGTTTCGTCGAGCATCCACGCCTCTAATTATTTCTTCACTGGCTATCATTCAGCGATGATCTCGCGCCAGGCCGTGGCTGCTTCACTCCTCGAAAGCTCCGGATAATCGGTGTAGCGCGATCTTTCGCTCCGAAACCGCGAGCGATCGGCGGGGGCAGATCTGACGAGCACACGACCAACACGACGAGCCGGTCTTGTCACGGTGAAAGTGACAAGCCTTGTTTACACACCTGGCCGCGGCGTGCAAACGGTTCGTGGTTAATGCCGACTTCGCACGACAGCGACGAGAAGCGAGCTAGCGTTCTCTACTCTCATCTACCTGAACCGAGAGGATCAGAAGCGAGAGAAAGACAGAATGCTGAAAAAACGATAAAGAGAGAGAGAGAGAGAGAGAG
>CAJDYZ010005355.1:2128-12736 GCA_903986555.1 Heterotrigona itama
GTAATATTAACATATATATCATTAAGTCACTCATACTTCATATCATTTTTATTAACAATTTATAACAATAAACTTGGCTGTTGAAAATGCAACTCAGTGAATTTGTCTTAATAAATAACATCGGACTATAAAAAAGAAAATATGCATGGTATCGTTTAAAAAAATAAATTAGACTTTGAAATTTTAGACTTCGAAACGGATGAATTTTGCAAGAAATAACTTACAGCGCATAATGTGTTCTTTATTGTAGAAATATTCTATTGATAAGTTCAAACTTTCATAACTTTCAGATCGAGTTTACGGGATAAAAGTAATTCATTGAGGTTGTGAATTTACAAATTTGTAAATTAAAAAGCGTCATATATAATTATATTGTTCATAAAAATATCATATTTCAATCAATTTTTACCAATTTTTTTAAATAGATGTTAATAGTCAAATATATACTAAATTTTTCATCCCAATTTCCATCAATCTCTGTTTTAAATCGTTATATTCCTTCATTGATGAAGTACTACTACGTTCAATTCAATGAATAATTCTCAAAACAAATCTGGCAACATTGTCCATATTTTTTGATTTTCGTCATAAAAAAACTTGCCTGAATCGGTACGACGGGGCATAACACAAAAATAGTAATGTGGTGCTCACAACCGCAAAATCGTGGACGAAGAAATACATGGTCATGCAATGTCTATTCATATACCTCGTCTGTGATTAAGGGTATGAATGTATGTATGCGAGAGCAACGAAGGCTTTGACGAAAATATCGAAAGGGAATTCGGAGAAGAGAGAGAATCGAAACTCTGGAAAGTAAAGATCGTCAGCGAGTAAAGACATATCAAGATTTGAAGAGAACATTGAGTCGCCAGATGGTGAAGATCGATAGAGAGAGTTGTGAATCGTCAGCGAGTAAAGACGTAGCAAGATTTAGAATATCGAGTCGCAAGAGAATAAAGCTCTAGAGAGGATATAGAGTGCAGCGAGTTGTGAGAGCAAGATTAATCTTTTTTATCTTCGCCACATTAGAACTTCTGTCTTTTCTATTAAATTCTAGATTCATATGTGTGACATGTTACATTAACATAAAATTTCAGCATTTCAGAATTCGGTTTCAGAGTATAATTGAGAATAATCTTTTTCTAGATGGCGCTTAGTCTTCGAGAAAATTGAAATAAAAAATATATCAAATACGTATATACGTGCTCCAAGTAAAGCTCTTAACTAAATATGATCTTTTTGTTTGAAAACTTCTATTTTCTTAAAGCCTTAAACGGAAATATTTTCTTTCACAATTCTATTTTTACACATAAAATAATCATCCCTTGTTATTCTTGCCTGTCAAGTCCTTTATGTATGCCTGAGAAATTTTCTCCAAAACAAAGTATGTTATTCTCATACAAAAAACGTTATTCTTTGTTTTTGATTTACGTTTTCATGTAGAAACATATCCATGCCAGTGTTTTGGAAACATCCTGTAATTTTTAAATTAGTAAGCTTTTACACTCCGTTGACTCCGAAAGAGAAGAGGATATTCATAATTCATATTTCTGAACTCCATTTGTTATAATACAATATTTACTTTATTCCAACTGTATCAGAATTGATTTGTTGCTTGATAAACATCAAAAAATACATATAAATATATTTGTTTATTTCATGTAATATTTTACACTTTACAGTAATCTGTAGTATGAACATACTACAACGAAATCTATGCTTCGTTCTACCTTTGAAACACAATCGTAACATGTATAATGATGTTTTTAAATTTTGAAGTTATGTTACAACGTTACGTTAAAACATTGTCTACGCAATCTGGTCCTTTATATTTTTTACGATATGTTAATTTTTTAATATTATCTTCAAATATAAGTGAAGTTTTGAAGAATGCTTTGAACAATTTAAAGTTTAGTATGTATCATGAATGTTGTATGTGTGAATGTAGGTCCAATTCTGCATTGACCAAATATGTATTGAAGAAAGAGACTACAAGCCTAAAAGAGTACTAGTAAAAGACTTCTACAAGACTTAGTCGCGATACAAATATTAAGAAAATACATCGATGATGGAAGTCACGTATTCAATCTTTTACTGTGTAAGAAAACTTTTCATCATATTATATTTAGAAAACATTTCCCTATTGTTATTCTCAAAGAACAATCGACTCGCAAATGAAGCTGCCTAATATAAAATCTCTTCTAATAAGAACCTCTGGCTTATCTTCATTGCCTAATCCTTAAATGTACATAATTGCATAATTATTTAATGTCAAAACAACATTGTTTTGATTCGTAACTAACCGTATATTTTTTTTGTTTGTCTGCATATTGAAATTATTTAAAAGCCTTAGCTGAATACATAATGAAATAAGAAAATGTGCAGAAAATGTTTAAAGTAATTCGATCAAATTATAAATAACTGTGTAAAATAATATGTGTACAAAAATTTTCATAAATTATAATAACTATGGTGTAATGCTTCTATTTGCTATTGGAATTTAAGATTTACTGGTTTTATATCATTAAATAATGAAAACTTGATATCGAAGTTACTCAATTGATTTGTGTTATTTTTTCCAATTACAGAACATCAAAATTAGTCTTCTAGATATTTGGATTAATTAAACATTGTTCCAAGTAGATTTTACTTAAAAACGAAAATAGTGAAACAAAGATCAAATGTATTATTTATATGGTCAATATGTTAAAAAAGATAAAAGAAGCAAGTTTCAGAAGTAAACAAATCAGATTTTATACTGAAATCTGAAATTTCTGTACTTTTGTATTATTTCTTTTTCTTTTTAATTTATAGAAAATATATTGAAATTAAATGGAAAAATTACTGTAGCGTATTCTGGATCGGTGATATTTGTATTCTGGTTCGGTGAAAAAATCCGTGCAAAATTGACTTCGAGCATAATTTTTAAGATCAAATTCTTTGTTTCGTTATATTGTATTCTATAAGAAAGTAAAAGCTTACGAAGAAAAATTGTCCATTTTCAAAATGGGGAACCATCGGTTGCAACTCAAATATTCTCTAAAAAAACAATGTTAAAATTCAATTTATTTCTAACTTGCTCATATTGAGTAAATACAATATCAAGTACAAAAAAAGTACAAATCTATTATTGTTCTTAGATATCCTAAATTACTTACTACGTATTCCATATCCTTCTTTCTTTCTTCTTTTTTTTTTCTTTCTTTCTTTCTTGCGAATTAACCAAAATCGAATAACCAAAATCACATGCCCACAGAAATTACGTATTTCCCAAGATTAGGTATTAATTTTATATAATAAAAATCACATTTGTTTTAATTGTTTAATATATGTAATATGTTCGCTTATATACAAAATTTCATCTAGAGATAAAGAATGCACAATATAGTATAAGAATAACGTGTGGAAGGTATGGAGAGTCACAAAATAAAGACAATGTGAAACTGCATATTTGACTGTGAACTGTAAACATATTGTGAATTATTAAAACTCTGATGTTATCAATTTATCTAGTTAATTTCTTCGTAAATTTGAATTTTAAGCAAAATTTTTGAACAATCAATATTAGAATTTGCCTTTCGCATGCTCCACGTATACGAAATTTGGAAGCAGTGAAGTTTTTCTCTTTGTAAGAAGAACTTGTTTATAGTTCAAATGAACACGTTACATCCGCTGAACAATTACACATATTATTTTTATTATATAAAGTCAACATGTAAATTTAGAAGAAATGTGCTAATGCGTCCTGAGACTATCTAAATCGCAAAAAAGGAGGGAAAGAAAGAAAAGAGAGAAAATGAATATATGGAATATGAAGAATTTGGAGTATCTAATAGTAAGTATGGTATAAATGCTTTTGGCCGCATAATATCAGCAGATCATAAATAAAAAGAATCCGGAAATCAATGGAAGTTTAACACATTTTTCTAAAAAAAAACGGCTATGCTTTCGCCTTTTTTTTTTCTTTTCTTTTTTCCTTTTTAATTTTTTTCTTTTCATAATGAGTAGGATACGATGCAATAAAAAAATATTTGACTTTGAAAATCATGCTGAAGATCAATTTTTTTTAGAAATCTCCACCGATCCAGAGAGATATGGAATCGTTGTAACGATTTCTATAATTAATCTTTATATACCCTGTATAATTTTCAATTTTATTTCATTATAAAGCAATTGAATTATTTTTGCTACAATTTTCTGCAGACGTATATATGTATATCTTACTTTTGAAATATACATATACAGTAAGAAGAACTGAATTAATGAAAAATTGTTGATAGCTAAGACTGTTATTATTTCATAAAAGGAAATTATACAACAATCTACTTGCTCTCATTTTATAGCTTGAAACTTCTATTTTGATTCGCCCGAGTTTGTCTTTTTGTAAAGATGTCTTCACATCATATAACCGGTGAAAAAGTAAGAGTGTTTTTATTCTTGAAAATTGTCAAACTTCAAACATCTGTAAAAACATGAAAAATTTTTTTCGATTCATCATGCTCTTGAAAATTGAAATCTCTTTACAGCGACAATTTATTTACAATTTTACAATTTATTTTTGGTATTTTATTAAACGTTAAAGTTAGATGAAATGTTTGGAATTCTTAAATTATTGTCATTTAACATTCAAAGTTCAGTAATACGAAGCAAGCTTTAGGAGAAGAAATCTCAGTCTTCAGTATCGTGATGGATTAAGTCATAAATAAAATTTTTCAGTTTTTTTATATACAATTTTTACAATTTTTTTTTCTTTTTTTTTTGAAGAAGAGAACAATTTGCTACATAATGTTAAAATATTTTGAAGAAGAAAACGAATTCAGTACTATCAAAATGGAAATTTCACGTTTTAATATAAGAATAGATTGCTATACTATATGACTTTTTTTAACAAAATTATAATAATTTAAATTATCAATTTTTTATTTAAATTTATTGTGGGATAGAATTGACTTCAACGAAAATGGTTTACATTTGCCAAAATATAATTTGCTGATGATAACAAGGCCATAAAATTTTTTTGAAAAAGTTAAAATATTTTACACTACATATTTTGCTTTCTTTATATTCTATACATACACATGTTCAATAAAATATTATTTATGTTATATTATGTTAGTTTAATTATAACTATTTAAGTTGAACTTGTAATATTATTTAAACCTAATATTTAAACTATAACTATTTAAGTATATTTGAATTTGTAAACCTAATATTTAGACGTATCTAAAATTTCAATTTAATGCTTTTTATCGTACTACAGTCTCTGGCTGTTAAATTTAGAGTCGTGATTTTATAAACGATTTTGATAACTGTGAAATTATTTTTGTCTTTTTTGGATATTCACAATAGTGCACTTGTGTTGGTAAATTCGAATATAATGATAACTGCATCGTGTATGTATTTATATTAATAATGTCTTGTTTTGGATTTTGTATCACTTTTGTAAGATTCACTTACAAAATCATGCAATACTGCATTGAGCAAAATGACTATACATTATACGATAGCAAGTATTGTAACCGTAATCTCATTCACTGTGAATTTATATCAAGTGTGTATGTTACGACGAACATAATATTAAACCAAAATATAGACTTAAACTTTGCATCGTTTTAAATAAATTTTTAATTGTATTAATAAATTATTAATTAAAATAACAATATTGATGTTACTTTGTGTCATGTTTAAAATGTAAATTTAAATGAGATTAAGGATTATTGATTTTTTAAGAAAACGGGTCATTTGCGATCCACAATTTGTTTGTGATTTTTTATTCTTATAATGAAAGACACAATAGGAAAAAAATTTGATCGTGAAAATTATACTGTCATTTTTTGTGATAGACATTCAAATAATTTCTCAATACTCTGTATAATATTAAATAATCTGTATTTATTTTTATTATAACAAGCTTATTATTTCTCACGTTTACTAATTTTATTTATCAAAGAATGTATTAATTAAGCCATTCTTTGATATACGCAACACTTTTTATGTTGGATAAATAATACGAGTTATTTAAATTTCTCAGTATTTTTATATATGATTTTAATTTACACAGATTATTGAGAATATATTTTTCTATAATCTTCGTCATACTTTGTATTCCATATCAGTGAAATGCAAGTTACTGCATTATTATCTTGACTTCGAATTTGGTCTAGGAATATTGTTTCGAATTATAGTACCGATAAATTTCATTATTATTTTTCTTTCTGTGAAAATATATGGTATAAATATTACTATTTATATTTAAATATTACATTAACTGTTTTCGTATTATTTATATAATTTATTTCGATTATTTTTTTGTCCGGCAGACTCACACAAAAAGAAAAAATACGCGAAATCAGTGAATTATTTAGGTATTCAATTAATATTATTTGAATGTTACAACGTCTAAAATTCATCATAAGATTGTTAAAATGAAATCGAAATATTCAGATTAAAAAATAAGTGATTTTGTATTAACAAGTTAATCTAAACCGGATCTAACAAATATGCTAAACAATATAACATTTTATGATATTTTCACAGACTAATATTAGATAAGTAGTATACTAATATATGGCTGAAGAATTAATCTATGTCTATAAATTCTTTTCATTCAATTTTCCAAATCAGTAATACTTGTAAACGATGAAATGTAAATTCTCGCTAAGGCTATCATCTGATCTTCATATTTCTATGTAACCACAATGGACAGTTGAAAATAAACAATAGAATGGACATATTTAACGAGCTCTAAGTTAAAAATATAATTTATTGAATCCTTGTCTTTAAGTTCCTTTATTTCTTGAGCAAATAATAATACAATTACACTGAAAAGCATAATTACGAGATTTGCTACTATTAATCACGAGATTTGCACAAATCTTTTGTTATTATCTATTAATATTAACAATAAGATATACAAAACATGAACATAAAAACACTTTAAGTAATTGAAACCAATATAAACGATTTTTTAATATTGCTAACGTTTGCAATAAGAAATAATTTAATTTTGTACAATATTTTGTCTGAATTTTTTCAGTTTCAATACTTACTGTAGTACTTACTTCATGATTTTTCTAGTTCCAGGATAATTTTAATACGTTTTCGCAAACTTTGTGTAGAATCATTAAAACGAATTTTATTCTATTGTTCTCCAATTCTCTTCAACCATTCAGGAGTTTGATATTGGTAGACATTTTGGACTTATATAAAATTCAAATTGTCACATGATTATCTGGAATACTCGATTCACCAGCATATTTGCATTAACTATTCTTCGCCAACTGTCGCGAAATACCTAAGAAAAAAAATTAAATTAACATTAATTAGATACATATATTTATATAATTATATACATATATTTTGTATGTTCTAGATCTTTTTATTTTATTTTTATTAATAAATTGTATTTCTACATTCTCTATAATTCTTTTACATTATTTTCTTTTTTTTTTTATCATTTCATAGTTGTAATCCAATTATCCGCCATATTTGATTATCTTGCTTCTTTTTCGAGAGAAAGAAAAAATTCGCAACCATATATCCTCTGATCTGTACCAATACATTGGGACTGGCAAGATGAAAAGTGTTAATTCACCAAAAACTCCTCTTTAACACGTTTAAAAATCTTCACAGATTCTCTTCAATGAAATCAAGATTTGCTTTTTAAAAAATTTTGCAGATCTTTTGCTTTAAGCTTTAATTTCCAGTTTAATTAAAATACAATAACTTCTTCGGGAAATGGTATATTTCTGATTCTCTTTGTGTAGAATCAACATTTGGTGGAAGGTATTAATATCATGAAATGCAAAGAAAATAATGAAGATACTGAAGAAAAGAAACGAGGTGATAAGAATCTAAAATGTCACTGCAGATCATTGACCACTGAATTGAAAATTTTTGAAGAGTGTCTTTCTTTCTGACGTTCTTTTTGTCACTGTTTTTAAGAATGCATTCGAGATCATTCACACTTGCACGCACACACGTGCCGATTTTTACCAAACGCACCGTTTATCGATGCATCTTCCCACACATTTAACTAATTGCAGTCTCTGCATGTAATCTTTTTATATACAGTGTATTGCTTTTTATATAAGTGCAAAATCATTGCACTTATTGTTAATATATTAAGAATGGCATGTTTAAAGGAAATTGAAAACTACCAAAGTTCTTTGCAATTGGCAAGTAATATGTTTTAATCCCAAATGGTCCTACATTCGAACAAATTAAAATATTTTCAAGATAACAGAATTCTCCTTTTACAAAAAAATTATCTCTTGCTTCATTCTACCTCGCAAATTATTACTATTTAAAACTATTGTCATATTGCCATTTTATATATTTGTATCGTCAGTATAGATCAATTAAAAGAATTATTTAAATTATAGTCACATTATTTAGACGAAACTAAAATCAAATATAAAAGTTTATAAAAATAATCTGAATTTTCGCAGTTGTTGCTTAAATAAGGGCAACAGCATGTACTAATTACCAATTCAAAAATAAAACAGTTAGATTTAATTTCTTTCTTGCAAATATAATGTTATTATACATGATAGTAAAATAATTATACGTAGCCCCAGCTATCGGAAACCTCCTAAATATTCCTTCATTTTTTTATAACATGAAAAAGATACATAACACAAGAAAGAAATACCTTGAAAAACAATTCTTTCTTTCGCAGGACAATTGAAATATTGCTATAAATATTTTCCATGCCATGAAAAATATAGGAGATATTTAAGTGGTCTCTTTTAGCTGAGATACCCTGTGTTTTGAAATCTAAAAATTATATATTAGAGATTATATTCTTATACTAAAGTAAGAAATAAATACTTTTGATTCATTTTCTATAATTATTTCAAGCAATTAAATTTAAAACATTGGAAAAACCAATTACATAAATACAAATATGGAATTTATTATGCAGCAAGTAAAGATAAAGTGTATTATATATTATTAAGAAGCAAATTACTTTTTAATCTTTTTTTAGTGCAAACTACATTACGATATCTAACGATTCAAAAATTATACGAAAATTGTACAAAAATTATACTAAAATCTTTGATCATCTATGTCTATTTTATACATTAATCCAACACAAGAGCGACAACTTTAATGCAACAAAACTGAATAGGCATGTGTTGTTATAGGTAAAAATTTGGAAGAATTATTAGAATTAACATTTAATGTGCAAAATGTTTGTGTAGTGTGCACAATATTTATATGATATATGAAAAATGATTTACATGAAATGAAATACAATTATTATTATTGTGTTCTTTACTGCCTACTATTGGAATATATTAAATGATACATATCATATAAATGTGCAAATACGATTCTTTGTCGTATTATATTCCGTTAAAAGCACAAAAGATATTACTGTTCATCATGCTGAAGTTCCAGTGAATGTGAAATAAATTTTTCCTGTTTAACGTAGGTCCTGTGTTACGCAGGCTTAACACTTCTGGTATTTTAATATCATATAATATTTCGAGTACTCTAATATCTAAACATCGTTTAATCTGAGTTTGTTGAAATCTTTTGTATTTTAGATGATTCTCGTATTTCACTGTAATGCAAACACTTCAAATGTTATGGGTTTTATATTAAATATTGATTGTAACAAACTCTACTATTATTGTTTAGTGTATCAGTCACATTAATAAAGTTTATTCTTCTTGTATTTGTTTGTTTTTCATAGTCAAATATACATTGGTCTGTTTCTTTCGCTTCTGACATGAAGCTCTGAAATTTTGGAAGTTCATTTATAAATATTATAAATACTATAAATTAGTTGAGTATATTTCAATGAAGTTTCGTACATCATTATTTCGTAAACGTTCAGTTATTCAATTTCTATTTTTATTTTTCTGAAATAATTTATCTGTGTAAAAGCAATTGCTAGATTGCAGACGCTTATACGTCTATGAGAAATTTGAAGACATAAAAATTATATAACGCATATACAAGCTATAAAATATACAATACATTCCAAATATACTTATTGTAAATATTTTTATTATTAATTTTATTGTTAATATTTACTATGTAATATTATGCTTAGATTCTGTCTCTCTAGTTTTGTCCATAAAAATATAAATTTGTGTAGACATTTGCAGCTTAACAAGAATAATAAAAAAAAAACAATTAGCAATAAAAAGCAAATATTGTATCAAAGTTATTACAAATATTATCTTATTTGTTTCAAGATTATTAGGATCTGATTTCTTGCCTGATATATACTAGAACAAAATAACAGAAACAAGTGTAGTGAAAATCTGTGAAAACATCACATATTGATATGTTGACCAAATTAATCATGTTACAATAGCATAGTAATTTAGTTTTGACGATAAGAGCATAAAGTACGACTTCGTTGTAAAAAATTGTTGCTTATAATACTATTAACATGAATTCCATCTCTCCCTGCAGTATAAAAAAAAACAAAATTGAATCTCTTTCATTATGGTATAAAAACATTATATATCGAAAAGTTTTAACTTTCATAAAAAATAGTATAAAATGAATAAATATGTAAATAACTGTTATAAACATTGCCGTTATTATATATATATATATATATATATATATATATATATATATATA
>CAJDYZ010005355.1:20754-31883 GCA_903986555.1 Heterotrigona itama
AGGATTTGATGGAAAACAAACATTTTAATTTAACAAAAGATTAAGATTAAAACTCTATCTCAAACTCGCTACAGTCTTTATATTCTCTTGCAACTGGATACTCTCTTTTAATCTCGCTACGTTGTTAGGAATTATTCAGTCATGAATCGTCCTACGGTACTTTGACCAGGAATCAAAATACCAATGAGATAAAATATATAAAATAGCAGAAAGAAACCACAGGACACAAACAGTTTGGCACTACAGCAAACACAATCTATTGTTATAATATTGTTGTACCTATAAGTTCCGCAGTGGAAGTCTTTTCTTGTTCAAATGAAGTTCTATTAAAACTGAAAAGATATACTTAATTATACAACGTCTTACAACGTAACAACGTCTTTTCTCTCTAGATCTGTACACTCTCGCGACTCGCTTATCTCTGTTTTCTCGAAGCTTCGTTATTCTCACACTCATGCACATAAACATTCGTGTTTTTAATATTCTAACCTAACATATCGGTTAAAAATCTGTTTAGCATATTGATTGAAATAGACGACGAACCTACAGAAAACATCACGATGGCAACCGAAAAACCACAACCAAAACCTCCATCAGTATATATAGGAGCTCAAGTCATTGAACCGCTTACTATTGAAAAACATAGCCAACGATAATTATACTCTTAAACAAGTGAAAGATAATCATGTCAAAGTGCAAGTTAACACCCCCGAAACCTATAGAAAGTTTACGCTGGCATTAAAAGAAAAGAATGCAGACTTTTATACCTACCAACTAAAGAAGAATAGAAGCTACAAGGTAGTACTTAGAAAAATGCATCCTAGAACAAACATCAGCTCAATAATTAATGAATTGAAAGAACTCAACCACCAGTTAACGATATAGTTAAGCAAGATACAAAGCAACCTTTGCTACTGTTTTCCATTAAGCTTAAACTATATAGGGAAAATAACAACAAAATTTACAAAATTGATAGGCTACTTAATACTGTTTTAAACCTCCTTGAAATAAAAGAGATATTTCGAAATGCCTACGTTGTCAGTCATACGGCCATACTAAAACTATTGCCGAATAACGATTTGTGTTAAATGTGCAGGGATTCATTGATCTTCCAACTGTCCTATTGCTGGAAAAATAGCTGATGTTAAATATTATAACTGCCAGGGGAACCACCCCGCTAACTACAAGGGATGTACAGTGAGAAAACAGTTGCAGCAAAAACCCTTTTTTAGACTAAGATGTAAATCAGTTATAGAAAATGACAACAATAATTAATTCTCGCTAGGATGCATCAAAACACAAAAATGAACAACAAAACTTACGTCTAAGTAACTCGATCTCATGAAGGAGAATTAAAAATCAGAGCTTGATACTTGATATGATAGAAATTAAAAAATTACTGGTAGCGCTAACTAAAAATACTAAATTAATAACTAATATGTTATTACAACAAAACCAATTATTAACTCAACAATCGAAACAAATCAACAAAATGTTGGAACTCCTTTCACACATGCAAAATAACATTAAGAAATAAAAATGGATACCTTAAAAATAGTAATTTGGAATGAAAATGGCCTATTTGATATAAGAGTTGCAAGAGTTAAAAGTCTTTTTATACAAAAATAAAATTAACGTGTTACTCATTGCAGAAACTCATTTCACAATAAAAAGCTTTATCAAAATTCCACTTTATAATGTTTATGATACTAAACATCCATTTGGCAGGTCGCGTAATGATTCAGTGATAATTATCAAACAAGACACTTTTTCCAATACTCGATGGCTGATATACGCATACAGCTACCACTGTAACTATAAACACTAGTGGTGACAATATTGACTGTTATCTATAGTTCTCTAAATCAAAAAATATTGGTCTAGCGATACGAATCTTCTTCAACTTATTAGGGAACAAATTTATTGCTGGAAGGGATTTTAACGCTAAACATAACTTATGAGGCTCAAGAATAAACACACCGCGAGGTAAAATTTTAAAACATTAAGGTATACGAAAACTCTCATTGGATATAATATCAACATATTGGCCATCGACACAAGAAAATACTCCAGATTTACTGGAATTTGCAATTATTAAAGGACTACACAAATATCACTTACTTCCGATCATTCTCCGACTCTTACTGATTACTCATCCAAAATATATACAAACGGAACAAACCATTTATATAACAATAGTATTAACTGGGTTCAATTTCAAAAATATCTAGAAGCTAATATAAATTGCAATATACCTCTTAAAGACATCGGAACAAATTGAATTAGCAATAATGAACTTCACTGATTTAATTAATACAAGAAGCAGGTTCGATTGCCACCAAAGTGAAATGATAGAAAATTTCTACCTTATCCAGCCAATTTATATTGCAAAGAATTAAGTTGAAATAAAAAGTATCTGACAATGGCACAAAATACTACAAAAGCAGATTAAACGCTGTCACAAAAAGGTAAAGCAATTAATCCGAAACCACTGCAACGCAGAATTTCACGACTACATAATAAAACTATCACCTAATGAGCTATCACACCCAACTTTCACGTGAATTACTCTCTCTGGAAAACTACCAAAAGTTTTCATTTATTCTCTGAAAAGCTACCAAAAACTGAAAAGGTCAACCTGCTATTAAGAAAAAAACTCTAACTGAGTACACTTAAAAGTTCAAGAGTACACTTAAAAAGCAAACGTTTTCACCTAACATCTTCAAGATACATTTAAACCCAATGCTAGTAGCACTACCATAGTTATTCTCTACGAGACTTCGTAGGCCGTAACTGAGCACTCCGCATAAATTATTGCACCAGTCACAGCAAAAGTTGTTACCAAACTTATCTGGGAAACGCGAGATAGGAAAACTCCTGGTATTATTAGTGAAAAGATTCTTAAAGAACTCCCACCAAAAGCGATTAGGATGCTCACCATAATTTTTAATGCAGTTTTATAATTTTTAATATTAATAATCTCGCTAGAAGATTATGTAAGAAGCATTCAAGCGATTTCCTCTCCACAACATAAGGTGTTGCAATAGAGATGCATCTTACTCAGGAAGCATCTACGTGCTAAAATCCAATATACCGCCAAAACAATTTACCAAATGTCCTTCTTGGACAAATTAACATTAATAAACATTGGAGATAAAAGAAAAAAAAGAAAAAAAATATTTGCAGTGACAACGATTCGTTCTGTTTGAATGTACTAACGATAAATATAACGGTATGAAGAATATGTATAAGATTCCAAAATTTTGAATAATCGCAATATGGATCGAGTTGTTTTTATTAAAGGAATTAATGGTTTTAATGTAATTTGTTAATACTGACTTTGTGATTAAACCATCAAAGGTTGTTGCAATCTTGAAATTTAATTAAGCAAAAAAATTATTAATGAAAACCTGAAGATTATATGAACGTACACAATATGTCGAATCTAGTCAGAATTCTCCTTGTTGAATGTGTAATCGCATTTCCTAAGGTACGACTCTCTCCTTCGAACTCTAAGGCATGTCTCAATCAATTACTTGCCAACTATGTTTTTGAATTTATTGCAAGATATAGCAAAAGATGACAGAAATGAATGATAGCACGTACAATTTGCAAAGATCTATATCTTCAACAATCGTTCGTGGGAGAACAATTCAACTGTTGGTGAGGAAAATACAACCTTGAAGATAATATAATAATAAATAATATAAATGATATCGACTATGAGATCATTAACAACGACGTTAAATTAGACTGATTATATTTTAAAATATATATTCGTATTTTTAAGAAAATTTAATGTGTTTGTGATGTCATCTTGTGTTAACAAGATTGAATCAGCACGGTGGTGTTTGAAATGATGTCCGCGTGCCGAGGTTCTCTCGTTCGGTGTTTTACTTCTGGCGTAGAGATATTAAATCAAAGAAGGCTGATGTTCTTCAATCTTTATATATTTGAATGTATGTATGTTTGTACAAAAGAACTGACTGAACTGTCTTGCTAAACTGAATTGCTGACTCTCAACTGCTCTCTGATTGAATCTGAACAGGTGGCCTTATATACGTATTGATTCTATTCTATTGTGTTAATTAAGCTCAAGAAAGACCGTTGGGCCAAGTCGGTCTTATAAAGTATAATTAGTTGTTGGCCCAACGGTTTTGCCTAGATACGAGTACTGATTTTGTCCTTTTAATAGTAGGGGTAGTTGTAAAAGAGAAAATTATTGAGTGCTAAAATTTGGACTCATATCAGTTCCAAAGCTAGATGACTTTTATATTCACCTTCGGGTTTATAACCCTCATGCTCCGAACAATCAGGATTTATTCCGTGTCTTTGTCCTTGTATATATATATATATATATATATATATATCTGTGTCAGAAATAGTTGCAGAGTGATGTTTGTGACAAAATATTCATGAATTATTGAAAATATATATTAAATGTAGAAAATAAAAATTAGTTAATTATCTTTATACTGAATTTTAAAATACAAATCATTATACGCTGACATTAAAAGAAACATATTTTTTTTTTAAATATTTCAGAAATAATTTCGATATAACTTTAGTGATAATTTCGTAGAGTAGAGAAAAGTAGAGTAAAGCCGTGTTCCCAATGTACTGTAGCTTCATAACAAAAAATCGGATGGCAAAAAGAAATTCGCATAAAGCTAAATCTCTAATTAATTGGAACTTTATACAATAAAAAAAAAGACCAAACTTTTTGGAAACAATTATTTAGCTCATGGGAAAATAAAATTTTCTGGAGATATGCAAAAATCTGGTTTTGCCCCATAAAAGTCTATTAAAAGACGTATGAAATGAAATACGGTTTTTTATTTTTATAGTTTGAAATATAGTAAAAACAATTATTTTTAATAATTTTTATAAATATAAAGGTATTCTATTTTGTCTGTTTTATAAAAAATTATGTTATTTATTAGTTTAGTAACTTTTACTGTATTTATAAAAAATTTGAACTATTTTAACACATAAACAAAACTCAATTAACAAAACAAAAATCGCAAATGTTTCTCGCCCTCTTACACTGGATGTAAGTGACATGTGTAAATTCTAAACAAAAATGTGTAAATTCTCTTACTCACTGGATGAAGATCTACATCACCATATATGTCTGTAGCTTGTATTTTTCACATCCATTTTTGAATTATGATTCCTCAACACTAGCAACTTAGTTTAAATACATTAAGATAACTTTCATCTGAGAATTAACTTTTATTTCAATTCGAATTCAAAATCTTCATAATGATACTATTGCAAATTCTACTTGTCTTTTTTTATTCTTCTTGCTAATGTCAGGTTTTTTTACGACATGAATATCTAGCATTTTTCACTACGCCTTGCTTTATTATTAAAATTTGTTTCTCAAAGGTATTTAGTATCATTCTTCAGAAGATGTGACTTTCAAATTTTTCCTTATTATATTAATTATTTTTCGCTCTTCCTTTACAGATAATTTGCTTGATCGACCAATTCTTCAAACGATATTTTGATTTATTCAAAAACTGTTTAATAACACTACGATCTGTGAAACGACTTCTTTGCACTATTTTTCCGATTCCTGTATAATTCCAATTTCTGTAAATTTAAATATGATGTTTCTCTTTTCAAAAGTAGTTTACTTCTCTTCTTCCCACGTTTAATATTGCAAAGGCATAAAATTAACCAGAATAACTACCAGAATAATTTTTACTAATTCTTACAAACAAATTACGCAGCTGCAATGACGAATTGTTTCTAAGCGAAGAATTTTAGTTATGTGCAAACATTTACATATATTAAGTTATAAGAAAAATATGACAGACATTTCCATTTATTATTTACTCTGTATTGTACCGATATATTTCTGTTTCTGTATATAGACAAGAGAAATTGATGCAAGCAATTATGTCAATAGTTATATTTGTATCTGAAATTCTATACTAAGAATTCTTTTGTCCATCACTATCAATAATGAATAAAAGTGTTAAATAAATGAATTATAAGTGTTGAAAAGCATCTAAGTTAACTATGTAGTAATGAAAATTTTTAGTTATTAGTAATGGCTTCTGGTAATAAGGTTCATGATACTCAACTGATCCAAAGTCCAGTCCTATCTTCCGGATGAAAATAATGCAGAAGTATTAGCAGTGTCTTGTTTATTTAAAAAATTTTAGAAAATAAAATTCGTATCTTTCTGCCAAATTAATCATTAATTGAAAAACTAGTAATGAAACAATAAAAATAAAAAATCACTCTTTAACTATCAAATCTTTAATGAAACGAAAATGAAAGAGTAATTATTTCCAATGTTCGTATTATTTCTTATTTAATTCGTATTATTTCCGTATTATTTAGTTCGTATTATTTCTTATTTATTTCGTATTATTTCCAATGTTCTAGTAATACCATACGATCTGTTAATAGAAACATTGAAAAAGAAAGGCATAATTTTGCTATTGCGTATGACTTTAATATTAAAATAATATTAAATACTCGTATTTTTCATTCCGCAGACAAGTTCATATTAAAGAAAAAGACGAATATAGTCTCCCGAATCGTTAAAATTAAATTATAACAACACGTCATATTGATTGTACAGTTTTGTACAGTTACGACGTACTGTTTTCCAAACAAAACAGATATGTAGCGTGTCCAAAAAATATTGAAGATTTGCAATATAACTATGAAATACATATCTTAAATGACATTATTATAAATTCTACAGTCTCATAAGATAAACAATAAAAACAGACTTTCCCGATTATCTTGTTTTTCTAATAACCTTTCCTGTGAGGATATTGTAATTGAGCATAAAAATTCATATTTAAATAAATTTAATCAAGATGAAAAATGAACTCAGTCTCCTCTATTATCGAGAAATTTTGATTTAAAAAAAAAAAAAACTCGCGAGGTGTTTACAATTAAATGATTCGACTTCAGTGGATAATTTATATTTGGAAATAACTTCACTATTATTAAAGCACATATTTAAACAAGATTCAGTTAAATATTATTTATGTTCATATTGTTTGAATTATAATCAATTCAAATTTTTAAGAAAAGAGCACGTGGTTATTCCAACACGTTTGAAACAAATGATATATGTGGTTCAAATTGACCGAGAAAATCATCATTTAAGTGATTGAAAGCAAGACGCTCACGGATTAAAAGAAAGCTCGTATATATAATATGAAGTAAGAATATCTCAGAATATGATTCAGATCAATTATTAGCACGAAAGTTGGAAGATAACTATTTCTTATCCTAAAGACTTAAGAATATTATTTGAAATGCGAAAAGTATTCTAATGGAAAAATGAACTAAAATTTTCACAAGTCATGTTTTATACATGTATGTACAATCCTGACTCTCTGAAGAAACATTTTTATTAATTTTTTTAATTTTTAAAAATTTCGCTTCAATGGTTCCACAACTTTTAGAAAACATCTTCTATATTCAAGCATTGACTGAACATCAATGCTTTTTCGCAGGTTTTGAGGCTCACCCTGACACTGTTACCATTTTTCATGTCACATCCTGTCATATCGATTTGGGCAAGTATTACACTACAGCGTTGCCGTTTCTGTATCGAAAATTATTTATCGAATTGAATCCGGTGATATTTTATTACCAGCAAACATACACATGTATGTACATATAATAATCATAATAAATAAATGCGAATTTAGTAGATTGTTTAAAAAGTTCTATCATCGTTATTATTAGTATTAGTATTATCTTTCACAAAAGTACACTGTTTTTTAATGGATCTCTACGATTTTTCTTTTTACGATTGAATTTTTTCTACATATTATCCCGAATAAAAAAAAAAAGAAAATAAAGCATAATGTTAAAAATTAATATTTCCTAAAATGCTTTAAATTTTATATAGGATGCGGCTTTTAAATGAAAATATATTAGCTGTATTTTTGTTTTTATAAAGAAAATGTTCGAGATAAGTTGCACTATTTTAAGGCGCACATTCATCGAAAATGAAAAGAATTATTTTCAACCATTTTAAAATGAAAGTAACGAATTCATATCTTTGTCGATCCTCTTATGTAGATTATTATTATATAAAAATTAAAATTTAATTATCTCAATAATCATTTCAAATCATTGAAATGACTTGAATTTTTTTATAAATATAAAGATTTTGCTTCGATCATCCTGACCCGTTGTTTTTTTTGAAGATATTTTTATATTACGTAGCAAGTGAGAAATGGAAGAAATTTCTATTCTCGAAATTTGTAGAACTTCAAACGTTTTTAAAAATATTGAGAATTTTTTTATGGCTAGAAATCCATCATATAAAATTTAAATCATGTTTTTTTTCAATCACATCTTAAAACTTGCTATAAAGAAATTCGGTGTATGTATGTATATAGAATCCACGTAAAAGGAGAAGTACATATAAACATAACATAAACGCCGAAGATCGCTAAAAGAGATAAGACTACAGTTTTATAGTAAAAAACGATGATCAGCAAGTGAGGCGGACAAGCAATTCAATACGAGCTCCCGAACGATTCGAATGAACCGCAAATCTTCTTAATATATACAATTTTATAATTATTCCTTATGTACAACTTTTTTCGCTATTCTATTAAACTGTGATCATTAGGATTAGAGGGCAAAGTGTTAGGATTTCTCGAATTTTTAACATTATATTAGTCTGTACATTAGTAATGTTTATAATATTATAATACGCAGTATCTATTGTATTTTTTAATTCTCTAATATCTCAGAAAGTAGCCGAAGCTAAAATTTTGTATTTGAGGTATCCTGGCTATTTCTCTATAGTCCTTTTAAATATCACGCGATTCGTCTCCGGGATTACAGTCCAAATAGTTAAATTTCACTACAAAATAAGAATATTATTCCAGTTGATCCGCTCTTCTCCTCTGAGATGTTTGCTGAATTCGAAAATTTAACTTTTCGGAAAATAATTTTGCGATACAATTACGAAGGATCTGAGGACGGTGGTGATTTGGAAGAACAAAGACGCAAAAATCTTTTGTTTCATAAAAAGAAAAATAAGAAAATATTATATCTCTATTCTTTAAAAAAAAAAAAAAAAAAAAAAATCACGGCGATAATTTGCCGTAAATCGGTTGTCTGCATCAGGCCTAATATTAACTGCTAATTTCTTGTTCTTATTTTCTATAAAGTTTTCGTAAAATTGAAGGATTTACCTTTCTTATAAAGAATTCTCGAAGCTAAGATTTTATATCTTTGGAGTTTCACATTTCACGTCTTTCAAATTTTAATTCGATCGGTGGCCATTTAAAACTAAATAAATACACGGTAGTCAATCAGCAGTTGCCAACCAAAACAATTTAGGAAGTAATGTAGTTAGTTGAAAATTATTTTTAAAAATAATAAAGTATAAGTAATTATATACATGAAATGTATATTAATATTCAAACACTATAGATCTCTTTTTGATATATACATAGATGCATAATACAAAACGGAATTGTTTTACTGATTTCTTGTATCAGAATCTGGAGGCATATGTAATTATGTGATTTTTTTTCCTGGTTGGTATTTCAGATCGTGAGACACGACACCGTACTATTGTCCAGTCTATGCTAATTAGTCAATGATTCAAGAGGCGGGATCCTTGTTTTGATACGGAACAATTTAGCATTTTTAAATCTTAATAATATCAATTCTTGATATAAAATTGGCTTATATAAAGATAAAATGTAAAACCAGTAATTAACTTGATTATCTGTTAGAATTTCAGATTCGATTCTTTCACAGTTATAATGAGAATGAGATTTTTAATAATATTACAATTACACAGTTTTAAGGGATGATCCTAATTCGCATCATAAAAGTTGAAACTGTGATAAAACTAATACTAATGACTTCTAAATAATTTCAATAGTTCAAACTTATTTTTCTTCATAATCTTATACAAATCAACTACATGTATATATTTCAATAATAACACAATGTCCAATCTTGACTTAATTCTTTTCTTTACTAAACAGTATTAATATAAAAGTTAATGATGACATAATTCTGGTCACTTTTTCTTTGTCAATATAAGCATAGAGAAAAAATGTAGTATATCATTCAATATAATCTTTGAATGTATCATTCAATGTAAAATCTTTCAATATAAAATCAATTGTAATGAAGTAAATAACCATTTGGAAGAAAATTATTATGTGTTACTGTTTAAATATAAATATTCTGTTTCCATAGACATAATAATAATGTTATTAATAATAAGATGCATATATCTAAGAAAGGAATTATTAATAATAAAATCCATTGTAATTCTACACTATTAATCTACAATTATTAATAATAAAATCCATTGTAATTCTACACATTAGCTCTAATTAGAAAGATTTCCAAGAAGAAAAAAAGAAATAAATTTACAGAATTTGCAAAAAGTATTGACTTCAGTACTAATCTATATAGATGGTACCAGACATGACTTGATTTGTTGTAAAATTTTAAAAACAAATGGACTAAAATAATTGTTGTCTCTCCGTCGGGAAATTTTCAGTTAGAAAAGGAAATTAATATTGCTCTAAATAAAATTAATCCTCCATAGTTGTAACCTTTGTTACTTCGTTGTAACCTTTATTACTTTATAATAAAGAATAATACTTTAACTTCTCTCTTTAATTTTACGAAATTTAGTATTGCCTTTAGTAACTGGAATACATGTACATAAACAAATTCCCAATTAAATGTAAACTAATTCTTTTAGATATATTTAAAGAAATTTTCACAACGAATGGCTATCTAGCACAATAGAAGAATGTATTATTTATTAATAAGTCTAATGGCAAAAATGTTAGACTTATTCCATTATCATTCTTTTTATGTAAGCGATTTGAATCTTTAATAAAAAGCAAATTATAGTGGATTAAGGTAGACAGAGAGTAATAACTTTCTTTCTAAAGAGTCAGATAAGGATAAGTTTCAGAAAAGGATAACCCACTATACATATTGTCACTTAACTTTAAATGTTGAAAAAGCTTTTAATAATTAAAAAAAATCTTGTGGCTATTTTTTAATAGTGTTGATTTTTGAACCTGAACGGATGTAGTAATCTTGTATACTCGATTTTTAAAATTGTAAGTTATATTTTAAAGTTG
>CAJDYZ010005356.1:3446-15451 GCA_903986555.1 Heterotrigona itama
GTATAAATTATTGCAATGAAAAGCTGCAGCAGTTCTTTAACGAAAGAATTTTAAAGTACGAGCAAGATCTTTATGCAAAGGAATCCCTTGATGTGCCGAAGATATCTTATGTGGACAATCAAGACTGCATCGGTAAGTGTAATTATTGATTGTTTAAAATCATGTAGATTTATTTTCTGCATATCCAATTTTCAGATCTAATCGAGTCGAGAAACATGGGAATTTTCAGCCTCTTGGACGAAGAATCGAAATTACCAACTCACAGTTTCGCACATTTTACCAGCGAAGTCCATCGTGTTTGGAATGGCCATTTCAGAATAACTCTGCCGCGTACTTCTCGTTTAAAAGCGCATAGAGAGTTGCGTGACGACGAAGGATTTGTAATTCGTCATTATGCTGGTGGTGTTTGTTATCAAACGGTACTTCGTCTATTAAAATAAACTCTTATTCTTTATAGGAGGTATCTTTATGGTCGATATCTTTATGTGATACATATATGCTTTCTATATTTCATATACTTTCTACATTCACTTTCTGACTTTCTAGTCTTTGAGAATCTCGAACGATTTTTCACATTTTTAGAATCAGTTTATCGAGAAGAACAACGACGCTCTGCACGCATCCTTGGAAGCATTAATTCAAGAAAGTAACAATAAATTTCTTAGGACGCAGTTCGCCAATAATTCTTGTCAAAAAGGAAAGCTCACTTTCATCAGTGTTGGCAGTAAATTTAAAACGCAACTTGGGGAATTGATGGACAAATTAAAAAGCAATGTAAGAGAGTTGCTTAAATCATTTGTGTCAACGTTTATAGAAGCTAATTATAGAGTAGATGAATCAAATTTTTCTTACTTTTCGTAGGGAACGAATTTCATTCGTTGCATAAAGCCAAATAACGAGATGGTGGATCATCAGTTCGACGGAAATAGCATTTTGGGACAGCTTCGCTGCTCTGGAATGATGTCTGTTTTAGAACTCATGGAACATGGTTATCCTAGCAGAGTTCCGTTCCAGGAATTATACAACATGTACAAGTCTTATCTTCCGCCGGAATTGGCCAAACTGGATCCGAGATTCTTTTGCGAAGCGTTACTTCATAGCTTAAAATTAAATAAGAAGGACTTTAAGTTCGGTATTACGAGGGTGTTCTTCAAACCTGGAAAATTTGCTGAATTCGATAAGATCATGAAGTCGGATCCTGAGAATCTGAGGAAGTTGGTAGCTAATGTGAAGAAGTGGTTACTTAAGTCTCGATGGAACAAGATGCAGTTCTGCGCGTTATCTGTGATCAAGTTGAAGAATAAGATCATTTATCGAAGGCAGCATTTAATTATTTTGCAAAAGACAGCAAGGATGTATATAGCAAAGAAGCAGCATCGTCCCCGAATAAAAGGGATCATGAAGATTAAGAATCTGAGTACGCAGTTAGTCGGTATGAAGGAAACCTCCAAGCAATTGAAAAATCGTGAACAATCTATCAGCGATATCAAAAGGCTGCAGGATGACTTAAAAGCGGCAATTGAGAAAATAAAAATGAATGAGAGAATAAAACCGGTGGTGATCGATTCTTTATATACGAACTTGGTGAACCAGATGAACAAGCAAATGGCGTCGTTGCAAGATATGGTTAGACAACAGAAGATTGCTGAGGAACAAGCACGATTGAGGAAGATCCAACAAGAACTAGAGCTTGAAAAGCAGAAAAAGGAAGAAGAAGAACGAAAGAAAAGAGAGGAAGAAGAAAATAGGAGAAAGAAACATGATATCGAGATGAGAAGGAAGGCAGAAGAAGAACAGAAAAAAAGGCAAGAAGAAGAAGATAAAAAGACTGCGAAAATTTTCGAGGTAAGTACTTTATTTTCGATAAGATTATTTTTCTTTTTATCAGCGATATCCTGATAATTTATCGTTATTGTATAATATCTCTCACTTGTTCTGAAGGCTCAGTTAGAGAAAGAAGCAATGGAAGAAAGTAAATATCGTGAGTTATTGGAACAAGAAAGAAGAGATCACGAATTGGCAGTCAGATTAGCTCAAGAATCAAATGGACAAGTTGAAGATTCTCCACCACCTGTGCGAAGGTATTGTATTAGACTTCGCTCTTATCAAACTTCAAGCATTTGGAATTCGTTACCTCATTTTTTTTTTTTTTATTTTAATACTAATTGGAGGAAAGTAGTGCGAACTATACGGGATAATAAACGAATTTTGATTTAATGAAATGTTGCCAAATCATAACGAAATTAATCTCGCTGATCATTCGAAAAAATTTTTTGAACGAAAGAATAAGATCTTATTTTGTTAAATATGTATATATAGCGGTTCCGGTGTACGAGTACCATCAAACAACAACCGACTAGCAAGGTATTGTAATATTCGTTGAGGTTTACTGCATGTACGACTAACATTTAATATTTTGTAACTAATTTACTAATGTATACATATTTTTTTGTAATACTAATAATATCTGATTTCTATTTTTTGTAAATTGATAATATTGTACGGTACCCATTTGTTCTTCATGTTTTGAAATAGAAAATGCATGTTACTTCTGATATACGTGCAAGCTTCAAAAACAACTTCAATAAACAATATCTCGTTTTCCTTCCAATGTAAAATATGATGGAAATAACGTTAATTAATTTTTCTTTTAAATGATAGATCGGAGCAGGTGCGTAACAATCAAGCAGCTATGGCTAATAAAAAATATGACTTATCCAAGTGGAAGTATTCAGAATTACGTGACGCAATAAACACATCCTGTGATATCGAATTGTTAGAGGTAAACGTCATTTGCCACGCCATGTCGATTGTAAGAAACTATAATAAAAATAACACTGATTATCGTGTAATTTTTATAGGCCTGTAGGCATGAATTTCATCGAAGATTGAAAGTCTATCATGCATGGAAAGCGAGGAATCGTAGGCGAACAACCATGGATGAAAACGAAAGAGCACCAAAGTCTATTATGGAAGCCGGTGAGACATACTAAGAATTTCATTTGTCTAAAAGTTAGGTAGAGCACGCTATCATATTAATACATTTTGATGCGTCGTTTCAGCTGCTAAAACCTCGAGGTCTCATCTGAAACAGCCTATAGTCGAGTCGTCGCAACGATATTTCAGGATTCCCTTTGTCCGACCAGCTGCATCCGGACAACAAGATAACTCCAATGCGTCTTGTAAACGGGGATGGTGGTACGCTCATTTTGACGGTCAATACGTTGCCAGACAGATGGAACTTCATCCTGATAAGGCACCGATTCTGTTGGTGGCAGGTAAAATTCTAGATGTTCATTTCTAATTCATCTTATTCCTCCTTGTTTATTTTTTTATTTTATATATATATATATATATATATATATCGTTTATAATACTTGGAATCACTGCATACATCATTTACGTTAACCGTCTTTGAAAACATCATATTCGAAGGATATTGCACATTTCCTAAAGAAAATTCATTTTTGCGAAGGTATTGATGACATGCAAATGTGCGAGTTGAGCTTAGATGAGACTGGGTTAACAAGAAAACGTGGTGCCGAGGTTTTAGAACATGAATTTAATCGTGAATGGGAAAAATACGGCGGCAAACTATATGTTCCACCTTGCGATCGTAAGAAATAAGACCGTTTTCAACAGGCGAGAATAGTTTTAATATAGATTATTAATTAGATTATTAATTAGATTATTAATTAGGTTATACATTTTTGTATCAATCCACTTTGAAGGTGAACCCATAGCACAGTGCCTTTCTTAAAATACGATACGCATTTAGAAAATATAGTAAGATTGATGATACTGTCATTAATTATAAAATTTTTCATTATAAAATTATAGAAAATTATAAATAATAATAGAAAAATAATTAGATCTGTGACAGGTCTATAGATTGGCGAATCTGTAATGCATGTACAGATATCTGATGTCTGGTGCAATGTATATATATATAATATTTCAATTAGATGCGCATCGGAACAGATCTTGTAATGTGATAAACTTAGTTACCCAATATTCGAGATCAGTATAAAATTATGTTGAAAACTTATGTGATCAAAAGCGTGTTGATTCATCTAACAAAATAAATGTATGGCATCAAGATTTATCAAAAATTGAAAAACTTCTGCAATGGGGAAAGCATCATGGTTCCTTTGAGTAATATAATGCATCGTTAAAAAAGACTCTCTTTGTTTATGTATAAATAATTTTACTTATTTACAATGTATTATTGCACATTTAACGCGAATTATATGTACGTCTTTTAGTAGATATGAAAAGAACTTAATAAATAAACAATATATATCATTCATGTTCATAAATAAATAACACTCATTTCACTTCTCTTTTTGTACTTGCAAAGTACCATCATAACACCAAATATAGATTTATAAATATACAGAATAAAGATTTATAAAATATGTCATACAAAAATGAATATTCAAAAAGTGGGGAACGCTGAAAGATTAGTCCATTAATAGCCTGAAAGTGATATTCTATCTGTACCGAGATTATTGTTATCGACCAGAAGTAAATGTTATGTATTATTATATTGGAATTGCTGAATTTGTCTGGAAATAATATATACAAATCAAGATTATTATTCAGGGTATTGCATATAAAAATATGGCAATTGAAAACATGTTTTGTATATTCAAAATTAAAACAAAGTAACATTATAAATATTAAATAACATACGTTTACAAAACCTTTATTAAAAGAAATCTATTTATTAATATATTTATTAATATAGAATCATCTATTTATTAAAAGAAAGATAATAATATTATAATACATATTATATATTATGTAATTATATTTTATTACATAATATATTATATTTTATTTACATTGAAAAGATTCAAACTTATACCGGGCTCATCGGTGGAGGCTGCCAGCCACCAAAAACTCTCTCAATTTCTTCAGCTACAGCAATCGTAAGATGGTCATTATTTGTGTTTGCCATAATCTATATGAAACAAATAATGATCAAAATTCATCATACAATGGATTTAAAACAACGTCGTCTCTTTTGAATTTGAATAAATGAATATCGTCCATTAGATTTTGTCATTAATTGAGAAGAAATTTACTATATATCGGTAGTCTGATTGATCAATTTTTAATTTAAGTCGACCAGTAAAAAAGCGCTCTATACATTGTACGAGACATACTTACTTGAAGTCCAACAGGTAGATTCGCTTTATTGATTCCCATTGGACAATGAGTAGAAGGTAATGCTAGCGTATTAGCAATGCACAAATATATAATATTACAGATATTCATGTAAGATTCGCCTGGATAAAGGGCTGGTGAAACAAACGTTGGGAATATCAATACGCCGTTATCACCTAGGAGCTCCTACGATAAAAATAGTTTTAATTTAACTTCCTCAATTGGAATCGAAGTTTGTACGGCGTTTTTGAAAACTGTACATCTGTTTCGAATTTTTATTTCAAACTCGCCTCGAATTGTTTCTTCAATACATTCTGTTTGGCGTACATATAGCGATGATAGCTCTTAGGTAATTTATCACAAATCCATCTCAGCAGAACGAACAATAATGTTGACATCGTAATTTCTGAAATGCCGATTAAGCATTTCAACATTCCGAAGAGAAATTCGAACGGTCCCTACGCCCCATAATTAAACGCTGATTAATTTAGATTGTTTTTCAGGAACATGATTAAATATGTCTAATGAAAACCCACCATACGATCAATTTCCTCGGTAAGATCGAACTTTGTTTCCAGCGAAGTTATTAACATTGCAAACGTAAATTGCATGTTAGGTAATGGTGCCTAAAATCACATGTTTTCGCTGATCTAAAATGTATTTTTTGTCGCTTGTATCATTCTTTCTCTGAACTCCTCACACATTTAATTTCATAAAATACCTTTTTTACTTCCAGGTTGTATGTTGTCTCGATATATATTTTTAGCTTGTTGACCGCTTGTTTCATATCTTCATTTGGAGAGTTCGTTATCGGGCAGCAATCGTTCAAGTAAAAATATCTGATCTCTTTCAAAGACACCTATGCAATAAAAATACTGTCAAATACTCAATCAAGATAATAATCGGAGATTATTAGAGATGTAAAGATTTAAAAATCACATGATATCAATTTAAAATTGTTTCTTTCGTTGCATGTGTGTAGAACACACACAATTTATTAACCTCTTTGTTTGAAATATATACAATATACTATCTCAAATATCTCTCTTGAAGATATGAAAAGATTTTATTAACTTAATGAAGAGATTTTTAAGAGATATTTGAAGTAGTAGATATCCTATATACTTATTGATTTGGCAAAGAATATTAATCTTACGACTTTTTATTTACAATGCCATGCTCAAATATTTTTGTGAGTCACTGAAATGATTGAAAAATATTAATTGCGAATCAACAAATAGTGTATTAGAGTTCCAAACCTTTTGCTCGAGGTTTTTTTGCACTTTCTCTGACTGACACATACTCTTTAACATCAGAGACAGATCTTCAGCGTATCTGACCATTGGGCATACTGTAAATTTCAATGAAGATTTGAAGTCTGGTATATGACCGCCTGGAGGGATTATACCTGTAGCATATTATATCAAGAACATTAAAAATTTATTTTCATTATGAAGTATTAATTCGTTAAAACGTTATATTCTCTTTCACAGTGAAATCATCGGAATTTTGTAGTGTTTGCTGATATAACAATTTACCGGGTGTGGTTTTATGGCCAAAAACACCGCAAAACAAAGCGGGAAATCTTGCCGAACCTGCAACATCCGACGCGACGCCTACAACGGAGGCGGCACTGCTTATTAATGCTCCCTAGAATGAAATTAAAAACAAAAAGAGAAGAAAAGAAAAAAGGAGAAGAATAAAAACACAAACGAAAAGATTATAAAATAAAATAAAAGATTATGCTTCTAATTTGCTAGATTACTTAAGAATAAATGGAAAGAATAAAGCAAATATGTATAGAAATAAGAGTAACGAGAGAATGAAGCTGTATCCTTTGTGTTTTTCTACAAATAGAGATAGAAAGGGAGAAAGAAAGAGTTTCATTATTTTTAATCAGAAAAATAGAGAAAGAATTATGTTTAATTTTGAAGAGGACAATCGAAAATTTTATATGAAATCACATGAGATTGATTCTGCAACTTTGCTTAGAGAAGTACACTGCATGTACATCTATTGCATCATAATTCTATAATCAGATAAAAGGAATTTAAAAAACATACAAACCTCGCCACCGCTGGAGCCGCCACATATTTTGTTGGTGTCATAAGGATTCCAAGTAGTACCAGTAACGAAGTTGGTACTTTCGAAATGCAAACATAATTCAGGAGTATTACTAACAACGGTGACAATAGCGCCAGCTTTGCGCATCATACTAACAATCTCTGCGTCCTGCGTGGCTCTCTGTGAAATACTCTTCACGCCGACCGAATGAGACATCCCTATAATTGAGAATCAATTTAATGAATTTAACTTTGTCTCTAATGAACTATTTATCGAATTATTTGCAACGTGAAAAGATTTTATTTTGATGGAGAAAAACGATCGAGGAAACGTATAATTTCATTTCTGTGACAAAAAGTGATTGATACTTGCATTTGTAAAGACTAAAACCGAACTTAAAGTTCGATTTATCTCTGTTGAACTTTCTAGTTTTGCCAAGAAACGATCCGATTGAGCTGATTTAAGCCTGACTTAAGAAACTTACAAGTGGATCGAAACAGGTTGGACTAGACGACACGAACGGATTTCTTTTCGAATGAAAATTAGACAACCACTGCCTTGAACAAACAGGGGAGGGGAGAAAGAAACGTGAATAGGCAGCTAAACTATAGAAGTCATATACTTATGTCGGAATATGTGGGACACGAGTTATCGTACACATTGCATTTAAAATACGAATGAATTGATTTCTGTATCATCGGAACCGGTTTCTCATCGACGTTCCCTCGGATGGGTTCAACATTGTAAAAAATGTTTGTTCACGATATTCCGTTATCTGAGAAGAAGTGGAGAAAAAATAAAGGATAAAGAACAGAGACAAAGAATATAGAATAGAGAGGTCGTTGACGTCATTATTTGTGAATGTACCGTTCAGTTGAATCATCAATCGGGCATCTCTTTTTGCTCGCTTCGGTAATTTGATATTTCTATCACGATTAAAATTACGTCTTACTTTTTGACACTGGATAGTTCTAAAATACAGGTAACCTCCGTATAACGTGACTTTCCGACAACGTAGTTTGAAAATTAGAGAATAGACTAATCTTCAGTCTATTCTCTAATTTCTCAGGATCCGAGAAGTGTTTTTTTTTATTTTTATATCATTGTACTTGAAGAGAGATCTTGCTGCAGGAAGAACAGTGTAGTTTATCAGTATCCTGTTCCCCAGATGTTTAATTGTCTGAAACATTTTGAAAAATCTAAAGAACGAAGATCTTTCCCTTCCTGCGACTTGTTAGAAGCATAGAACAGTGTCATGTGGAACGAGCTGATAAGTCGCCTGTCTTGTGAATTAATCTGGAGCCATGAACAATGCCTACCGGAAGTGAGGGAACGTCTCGTGAAAGAATTTTTTTCGCTTGCTAATAATACGTGGTTATTGTTTTATATTTATACAAATTATTTTTTTAACATACTTCTCTCAGTTACAAAAAGAAGGTACTGTTTTTTGTACTAATTCTATGTTTTGTATGTTTCAGAAACTTAACAACCGCGTTATCTGTGTTTAAATATGCTGTGGACAATGAATTGAACAAGTCATAGAATGTTTATTCAACGAATTTTTTTCTGATTGATCACCATTTTGCTCGAGGATATGATTCGTTAAAGAAATAGGAGTACAACTGAATATGACATCACATAAGACCACTAAACGAACCTTCAACAGCAAAGCTTTCTTTCACAGTTATAGGTACGCCAAGAAGAGGCTTTTCACGAGCAAGCTCTTCCTCGGTTATCGACGTGCTCGCTAAAAATTCGTCGACCTCTCGCGCCTCTTTAATGGCTCTATCGTAGCACTGATCGACGATGGCATTTAATGCAGGATTCACGGCCATACATCTCTCCACGTAAGCTGTTACCACTTCCTCGCTGCTGATCTATAGAAAAAAAAAAAGAATGTTGTTGATTAGTTATTAATTAGCATTTTTTTTCTAGTAACTACGTAATCTCACTTGTTTTCTACGAATGCTACGCGCGGTTTTCGTCGCCGAGATCAGCAACAGGTGATTCTTAATCGTCGGTATTTTTTTTTGCTTCTTGAAGCGCTGCAGCCTTAAAATTGGCGTCAAAATACAGGATAACAGGAGGAGATTGTATTTCAGCAACTTCTGAATCACCAGGTTTATTACATCCTATAGGAAGAAAATAAATAAATGTTAATAATTTGACAATTGAATCTTGTGCTTTTATTATCACTTTTTTATGTACTCTTTTTTCTTTTCCTGTTAAATAAATTAATAAACGAATAATTTATTTAACGGGAAATGTCCATTAGAAAATGAAAAACAATAATAATAGTGCAAAACAAATAATAAATACAACAAATGTAAATAAAATGTAAATCTAAAGAACAATGTTACGTCGTATTTGCGAAAGAGAACGCATTGCTTCACAGAGAAAGCATTTTATGCTTAATGAAATTAAGAGTCGTTAAAAAAATCGAGATCAAAGACTAGTAAACTCGCTAGCTATACTAGAGATTCTGGATACAGTGATTGATTTTTTTGTAAATCCTGGATCTAAGAAGAGAATAATCCCTAATGTGTCTTAAATGCCTAATAATGGAATACAGTCAATTTTTGCATTTAAGAAAGTTTCGTGGCTTTGAATCTTCCAAGAATGGGAATTTTTAATTGTTTAAGAAACTGAGAACTGAAACCAGCTCTGCTTACTATTTACAAGTTAATAGTATCCTCGATTCGAGAAAAAATAAACTCAATTGCAAAACTAAAAAATAGAATTTGAAATTGTTTCTTAATCATGAGATCTCTAAATTAATCCATTAAAAATCACTCTTGGGTATTTAAAATAATTTCTCCAAGAGATAAGTTTCTCAAAGTTATTATATTATACACTGCACATTCTTTGAGATTAATCTTGAATTATTTCCAATGCTTTTGAATTTCATTTTGAAATTTTACAAATTTCGCAAAATGAAAGATTGATGTATTTGTAGAAACATTGCATCACACGATCGTTAACATCGTTCGATAATTTTTTTTTTTTATAGTGAAACATAGGATCAATTTCTCCCGCATCGTGAGAAGAATTCAACGAGTAATAATCATTGATTAGCATATTGCAAAGCTAATTGACACTATTGAGTAAACGTTCGTTTCTCGCTAGCTTTCGTCAATGATTCTAACGTAAAGTAATCAAAGTAAAGTAAACTTGCGCAAAACTTGGATGAAAAGAATCGAAGAAAATTGCAGAAGGAATTGCGTGATGTTCGTATATCACCTTGAAATACGGAACTTTCAAAGAAAATAGTCCGATTATTTTCAACATTCAATCATCGTGACTGTGATTCTCGTTTATTTAAAATTTAAATTAATTAGACGCTAATAGAAATATTTAAAATTCAATTTAAAATCCAATTAGACGTTATTAATTATTTCGCAAAAGAATTGCGAAAATTTTAAATGCTCGTGCAAAAAGAATGATGGAGGTTTGAAAAATATTAGTATTAATTATTAAAAATATTAGTATTAAATATTATTGAAAAGTATTAGTAAATTGAGGATTGAAAAATATTAGTATTAATTATTAAAAATATTAGTATTAAATATTATTGGAAAGTATTAGTAAATTGAGGATTGAAAAATATTAGTATTAATTATTAAAAATATTGGTATTAAATATTATTGAAAAATATTAGTAAATTGAGGATTGAAAAATATTAATATTAATTATTAAAAATATTAGTATTAAATGTTATTGAAAAATATTAGTAAATTGAAAAATTTTTCGTGAAAATTATTGTAGATACAACCTTGAAAGGAACAAAAACTTAGTATTGTAAAAATAGAAATTTCACGCTTTAAAAAAATTGGATTATCTTGCGATTTTTTTTCTTACAAAGCAATTTCAAAAATTTTGTCACAAACTTTTCGTCAAGAAAGTTCATCAAGCGCAAAAATTGTCGATACTTTAAACTATAATTTCGTACCGAAGATCATAGAACAATCTACATGGACTCGTTTGTAAAGCACGAAGTCTTTATTTTCACGAACTTCTTTTTTCCCCAAAAATGTTCTTACATCATTTTAAAAAAAAGGGAGCAAGGATACTTTTCTACTTGAAAATCTTGCAAATTCGAACGTCTTTGTAAACGCCGGAAAAATTATTTTTCGTAAAATTCGACAATCCCTACAACGATTCCATAAAATTTGTTGTACGAATTTATTTTTCACGAAGTTGTAAGCTCATTGTAGTTTATTTTAAACATTATTATAATTTGTGAAAAAGTGTCAAATCATCATTACTTACCAAATAATTGTAGTTTGCCAGATTTTTGGCAGTATCCGAGCTGCGCCACAAAGCTTTCATGTTTCTTTCTTTCATTTTAGTTCCAGTTGTTAATTTAATAATGTCAAAATTGTTTCACTGAGAATTACTGAAAATTATCTACGTATGTTACTGATTCTCACTGTTAATTAGATTCTTAGTAATTTGTCATTGATCCTAGTAATTGTCAAACATCCGCAGTAGAAGTTATTTTCTTCGGATATCTTCTATTTTATTCTCATCTATTTTTCTCCTATTTTTATTTTCTTCTTTCGAAGAAGGTTCATCTCATAAAAAAAAAAAAAATGTAAGTTCGAAAAACTTTATATTCTCTTCGAACTTAAAAACAGCTTAATGTTTAAACATTATTCGTTTCCTTCTATTTTCTATTTTCCCGATCTTCTTCACTTTTCACCGCTTCAACAATGTTGCAATTTCAAATCAAACTAAAGTATAGATGATACATATATATATATATATAT